>JAFVLL020010629.1:0-30790 GCA_021397915.2 Tor tambroides
GTTCCCTGCATTCCAGCGGGCCGCTCTCAGGGCGCTCGCGGCCTTGACGATGCTTCTCGCGACCTCCGTTCGGAGCAACTTCGTTTTCGGTAAGACCCCCCCGTTCTTCACTCACTGAGCTCCTCCCTCATGTTTTCACTGATTTCTGTTTTTACAAGGGAATCACAGAGCCGTTAATAAGCTCGTGGGGCACAGAGGAACCTCCCCACTCATCTCAGCTCCAACGGAATTTTCTGCTGTGTTCTGTTATTTTGGGAACTAGGCCTATAACGGTTTCTATCTATTTATCTATCTGTCTATCTATCTATCTATCTTGCTGGACTGAATCTTCTGATCATTATGAACTCATTTTTCATTAGAAAGTGCTTTAAAGGGGTCACGAACTGCCTTTGTTTTTTATTTTGTACTGTTCTCTGAGGTCCGCTTATAATGTTATCAAGATTTTTACATCAAAAAACATCATAATTTAGAAGTACTAAGCTATTTTCTGTCCTGTTTTAACCCCCCTCATCAGAACACTCTCTTTGAATAGGCGTGGCGGATTGTAGAAACGGAAGTAAACGCTCACTGCTTTGATTGGCTAACACTTGTGTATGTTTGACAGCGTACATACCTCATAGATACATGCTGCTGTGATTTAGGTCAAAAACGTATAATAAATGATCTGTAAGAAAAGCAAAAGTGATCACTTAATGAAAACAGTTGCTCACACTTGTGTTGTGATATTACTGTTGGATCCAATATATATGGTACAGCATTGTCTTTCAGTTTCAATCTTTTTGAAAATCCTGCATCGAATTGTGCCTTGTTTGTAAATGAGTCCACAGTAAAATGAAGTAAACAAAGGACCAAGTTCTTACTGACATGGTCTGGATCTTCATTAAAAGTAAAGTTCATTCACTCTTTCCTAATGTTGGGATCAGAAGGAAGGCAACACAATCACTGTTTTTCCACAGCTTGGCACTGCACAGCATCTTGTTGTCTTCAGCGCCATCTTTATCGCTTGGTTTCTGTGTAGATCTGCACGTTCTCCTTTCTCGTAAACACTACATGCGCAAATCAGTGGGTAGGGCTAAACAGGCAGTGATGTCAAAGCAGGTGTTGATCTTCTTCTGTGGAGGTGGTGCTTATCCACACTATTACATCACAGAGTAGAACATTCCAAAAGAACATTCCATTTCTGTCGTTTTGGCAGACTGCCTTCAATATAAGCTGTTTTTAGACTAATGATGAAGTTTTGAGTTCTGAAACTTACAGGAGGTTTTTATAGTACAGTGACCAGATGTCAGAATATCAAGGGAATTTTGGTTTCTAAGTTCATGACCCCTTTAACATATTTTGAAGGATTGGAGATCAGAGGAATGTATCATAGCTTCAGCAAATCATTACTGCTTTTATTTTAGTACAAATAGAGTATAGATCTATCTATCCTCAAGCACATGTGCACACATTACACAATCCTAACAGAGTTGGACTGAATCAGTCTTCTGGCTTGTGTAGGTGTGTGGCTATTGGTTCTCTATAGAGTTTAGGACCGAACAGGATCTTTATCAAATCCTTTTCATTATGAAGTCTAAATTTGTTCACTAAGGAATGCAGCTTGTTTTGAAATGCCTGTTTCATTGTCAGTGTTTCAACAGACTGATGAGAGGAGATCATAACTGCTTTTAATTTGAAGTAGAAGTATAATTGCTGCACAAGTGTACATTACACAATCACAATGAGTTGGACTGAATCAGTCTGCTGGCTTGTGTAGGTGTATTGTTACTCTCTAGAGTACTCTCTGAACAGATCTTCATCAGATGTCCAAATGTTTAAGTGAAAATATGGATGATTATTCATGAATGATGATTGTGATAGAGTTTTCCAAACCTTCATTATGAACCGGAGGTTTGCGTTGAAATGTTGGATTCAGTGAGATGGTTTCATTGTTTCAGCAGAGTCATGAATATTTCTTTCTTTCTTTCTTTCTTTCTTTCTTTCTTTCTTTTTCTTTCTTTCTTTCTTTCTTTCTTTCTTTGTATCGATCCTGATCTTGTCCTTTCTCTCTCACATACTTGAACTGTCAGCTGTTTTTGCTGCTCACTGCATTATTCATTATTGTGCTTTTTTGTGCTTTTGCATATCCACTGGCCCTATGCATCCTTAATGCGAATGTGAGTGTATGTGTGAGTGTGTGCAGGCTTTTTGCATATGTAAGAAACTCATACTTTAGTTTATATGCGGTAGTAGAGCGGCTTGTTTGAGAGGTTGTTTGATTGCTGTATGAACATGTTGAGTGCTGTATCTATAGTTGGAAACAGAGTACATGTTTTCCAGGTTTGTATGTTCTGTACGGTAAGGTCTGTGGCCATCAGATTTTAGGTTACATTAAATTACTTGTGATGCGCCTGGTTCCACCTACTTTTGCAAACTTTTCCTTTGCTGCTGTAACCAATCAGTGTATTGCGAGGTCTTTTCACCCATAAACCATAGCATCATTCATTAGAACAAAGTATGTGTGTGTGTTTACATATTAGAAATTAATACTTTATGCAGCAAGGATCCCATTTAATTGATTAAAAGTAACAGTAAATACATTTATAATGTTGCAAAAGATTTCTTTTTCAAATAAATGCTGTTCTTTTGAACGTTACATTCATCAAAGAATCCTGAAAAAATGTATCACAGCACAGCTGTTTTCAATATTTACATATTGCTACATCATAAAATTAGTGAAATATGCAGACTGTGCTGGAGTTTCTGTTGGTTTTAGTACAAAATCGTGTTGATTACATTTTACTATGATTGGGTTAAAGGTGCTGTATGTAGGATTGACACCGAGTGGTTGAACTAGATATTGCGGTCCAAATTCAAAATATTGGAGAGAGTTTTTTTCACCCGGCCCCTCCTCCTCAGACTTGACGCACACGCAGGTTTCCAGATTGACGACACCAGCAGGAACAAGCGCACATGACGATGAATGAAATTAAATACGCTGTGTTTTCCGGCAACTGGCAACCCAGGGTGCCGAAATACAATTGGGTAAACTGGTAGTGGGCGGGTTTTACAAACCAAAACAGAAACCGACATTCCGGCCCGGAACGCACATTTTCAAAGGAGAATAACTGACTGTAGCATTGTTTTTCAGATAAACAAGTATGTTAACTTAGCATGTTTCTTAAATATCTGCAAACATATTATGGTATTTTTATGCTTTAGTAAAGTCAAAAACTTACATACAGCACCTTTAATAAAAGTGTATTAAATTGACACCTTACCTTTGGTCGTTAGCAAACATGTTGATTATGAAGGATGATGATCAGACAACAGAAGGAGCGCTGTCTAATTTTTATTCACAAAGATGATTCGTGAATCTGACGACACTAATTGCGTTGTCCAATTTTGATTCACTAAAAAGAACCATCTCATAACAATCATTGATTCATGAATCAGACTACACTAATCCTGTTGTCTAATTTTAATTCACTAAAAAGAGTTGTCTCATAAGAGTTACTGATTCGTGAATCAGATGACACTAATTGTATTGTCTAATTTTTATTCACAAAGATCCGGCTCATAAGAGTCTTTGATTTGTGAATCAGACGACACTAATTGCGTTGTCTAATTTTGATTCAACAAATGTAGCCATCTCATAAAACTCACTGATTTGCGGATCTGACTACACTAATTCTGTTTTTTAATTTTGATTCACTAAAAAGAGCCGTCTCATGAGAGTCATTGATTTGCAAATCCAACGACACTAATCACATTGTCTAATTCTGATTCACTGAAAAGAACCGTCTCATAAGAGTCATTCATTCATTTATTCATTCATTCGTGAATCAGACCACACTAATCACCTTGTCTAATTTTGATTCACTGAAAAGTGTCGGCTCATAAAAGTCATTTGTTCGAGAATCAGATTGGTAGCAGCTGATTCACATGGAAGAGCCAGTTCACAAGAGTCATTTGTTTGTGACTCTGAACACTTGTGGTGTTGAGTTTGTTTTCATGTACGTCCTGTGAAAGACTACACCACAGTCAGTGCAGACTGCAAACCCACATTCACGTCTTGGATAAATATATTTTGTTTTATAGTGACAACATAGATTATGTATATTTAAACACATTGCAGGAACAAGTTTTGGTGTTTGTTAAATGTTCCCTTTTAACTATTGTTGTTCTTTCTATTGCTGTAATTCTTAATTTTTGCTATGAACTCAAATTTGTTTAAATATATTGTAAGTTGAAGGCTCTAATGAACCATCCAAAAAAAGGAAGCAAGTTTAGCAGGTGTATCAGGATCTAAGTTTAACAGGGTTTCACTTATCATCTCTTGAGTAGGCTGTAAGTGTTTGTGAGAGAGTGTGCAGATGTCCAGTCATGGTCTCTGATGTGAAGGCTATGTATTTGAATGTGTGTGTGAAAGGAAGACAACTTTTCACTTTGGTCTCTGAAGTGTGTATATGTGTGTGAGAGATGTCCAGTTCATCGCTCATGGTCTCATGTGTTAGTGGAGTTTCCACCCCTGGTCTTTGATGTCTGTGTGAGTATTTGAGTGCATATGTTGCACATGTGGTCTCTGATGTGTATGTGACTTGTAGGACCGATCACCCGTAGCCTCTGATATGTGTGCTACATCCTCTGTGACATGTCTGCGAGCAGCTCAACATGTGGTGGAAGCATCTGGATATCCTCCATAACGTGCTTGATAAATTCTGAAAGGTCATTTTAAAGAGGACGGCACAGCTCTGGGACTCATTTCGTAGGGCTTAACAACTGTGCATCACAGATTCATCAAAAGAGCCACTGCAAGGGAAAATGAGCCTTATTGTTTGTTTGTGGCGTTGCGTGGCTGCTGGCGGTGTGTTGAAGCATGTTGCTGTGTCCCTCCACTGACCTGAGACACATTTTGATGGTTATTTGTGATGCTAGTGCACATTTGGGCTGAGTGATTTATGCGGTCTTACCGTGTAAAACCTCACTGATGCTGACATGTATGCATGTTTGTGAAAGCATGTCAGGATTAAAGTGGAATTATATGTGTGTGTGTGTGTGTGTTATCTATTGAAGTGTGTGTGTGTGTGTTATCGAATGCCTTTAAGAGATCTTTAGAGTAATGTTCATTATAAATGGTCCTGAACAGAATGGCTACTTAGCATAAATAATGCAGGGTAATGGATCACTAAAAATCTGATTAGTCAGGCGACAGGCCACAAATTATACGCGCACTTTGCACATCTTAACCCCTGATGACTTTTCTTCTCTCGCCACACAGGAACACTCCACAGAGGCCTGCGTGTTGAGGAATCACTCATGGAATTTACTACATTTTATAAGTCATAATTATGGATTTTTCAAGTGGTTTATAGGAAAAAAATGCTTTTAATTACTCAAAAGTGAGTTTTGTCTCACTTGATTTACTCGTTTAATTTCAAGGAGAGCTAGAATGTTCTTTTTTCCTTTGCTCTGGCTGTTATTGTTCTCTTGTGTTTCCATTTGTAGAGACAAATATTGTCATACAATTGCAATGGTCCCTGCATAAGAGTGTTGTCAATACAGCTAGATGTGCCAAAGTCGTCATATCTTTAAGCAATATTCTATTACAGTGAACAAACTGTAACATGTTTTTAGATAAACAGTGTTTGTAAATGTAAAGATATATTGATTTAAAATGTTCTCTAAAGTATGTTGTCTTTGTTCAAGATATGAGCTCCATTCCAAGAGCCAGTAAGCATTTTCTAGTGCCTTTTAAGGTAGCATCTCAACTGAAAAGAAATTTTTCACGAGCTTGTCATAATAGATTCTTCTCCAAGAAGAATACACGCAATGGTGCTTTAGAATTTGGTTGAAATGAGGTAACATAGAAGGCAATAAGACATCACAGATGTGGAACAGCTTTTACATTTGTGATGCCTTAAAATATGGTCTAGTTTGGCAGCTTTCTAGGTTTTGGAACAGCAAAAGCTATGTTTTCCAACATATAGACAGACTGCATACCTATGAGCCGAGCCACTCGCTGACCATCTGAAGCATATTGCACACCAAAATGGCAAGAGCTTCGTAAAACCATCAAGCTCCAAACAGATTGGCTTTGTGCAATTCCTGGGAGCCAGTTTTTAATTCCTTTGGAAAACAAAGCTCTCAGGCAATAACAGTAAGCGCTTCCGAGTCACTAGATTTGTCAAAGTCTGCAAGGTCCATGATGATGAATCTTTGAAAAATATTTCAGTTTTTAGACAATTGGTAGCAAATCAATTTTAAGATATCTATGATCACAGTTCTATATTCCCCTTTGATGGCAGTTGAAATTAGGGATTGCCTGTAAACGGTATATTGAAAAAAGAATTGTGAAATTGTCTGAGTTTTTGTTGCTCAAACGGTGGGGCATGGTGCTCGCAACGGCAATATCATGGGTTGATTTCCAGGGAATATATGAACCAATAGTCATGCACTGCCAAATGCATAAATGTAAATTTAAAGTTCATGGGAGAATAGCTGACATGTAATATACAGTAGTAGTATGAGGACACAAATGTGTTTGATTTAAGTAGGTGACTTTTTTCAATAGACTAATGCACAAAAAGTGGTTTCTTGTTTTCAATCATGTGGTCATTAGCATTTTTTGCCACATTCCCCCTGCTGATCGTTTAATAGATTGGTGTTAAAGATGAAAAGATAATGAGGAAAGAAAAACAAATTCATATGTTTGGATGTGGCAGCTGATTTAATGTCAAATTAGTTGAGAGTAAGATAATATAATGTTGTTCTAGTTTCATATTTGCAAAGATTCTCAGAACAGAACCACTGATTCCCTTTAGTCTTTTCCAATCAAAGCCGTCGTATGCGAAAACCCAAAAAAACGAATCTAGAGACAGCGGCTCTGCTCTGCTCTGAGGTACGTAATGAATTTGAATTGGCTGTCCTGGCCCAGCACCAGTGTGGCTGTCTTGTTTCAATGTAGACTTGGATAAAGATCAGTGTAATGAGTATATGGCTGTTCTGGGTTTTTATAGACATGGCATGAGATCAGTAGGTGTGCTTGAGATTGAGTGTGGTTCTGGAGGTGAAGTATACCTACAAACAGAAGGAGAGAGAGGGAAATGAAAGTCACCCTTGTCTTGGCGTCGTTTACATGCCAGAACCCCCGAGTGAGACTCGCAAAGTCATAGAAAGGACATTATTTCCTGTCTACAATCTCTAGAACCCTTCACGGACTCCTGGGAAATGTATTTCCCAAAGCTTGAAACATTCTCACTAGTACTAGAGCTTATCTGTGAGTTAGAATGTGATACAATTGAGAGTCTACTCCAAAAAGCTGAAGTGGGCACTGAGGGTGTGTTTTCTCTCTTTTTTTGCTGCCTATGTGAACCTTTTTTGTGCACTCTAGAAAGCCATCTCGTGTCGAGGGGTTTGCGCAGAGCTTGTGTACAAGCAAGAGAAGCTTGACCTATTAGATTAAGGTTAAGTGTTGGGACTTCTGTGAGTTCAAAATGGTTGTATCTAGAGATGTAAGAGATGTAAGATCTGATTGCATTAAATGCGCATTCGGCTCCATCTTCTCATGTTTCCTGTGTTAAAAGCTCGGCTAGATACAGATCTCCTGTCATTAATCAGGACATGAACGTTTTTCAGGAATTTTCAACGATGCATATTCATGAGATGATGCAACAAGCTCACGAATATTGCCTTAATTTGAATCTTAAAACAATGCAATTTTAGCATCAAAAAGCCAGTTGTAAAACTGTACTGAGAAATGCCTTTTAAATTCCAGCTCAGATCCTAAATTTGAACTGAATTTGAATTGAGGGAGGAAACAGGATTCAGAAATGTAATTTAAATTTGAATGTAAGGAAGTAGAATTAAAATAAAGTGAACATAAAAGAAATTGATATAACTGTCATTTTAACTAGATAAGCAACATTTGTTATTTGAATGCTAGTTTAAAACTTCAAAAATAGTCTGGAAGTCTTAATGTTGTATAGGCCTTGGGGATGGATAGATGGATAGATATGTTTGAAATGCAATGTGTAGTTCATTATATTTAATAAATTAACTTTTGTAGACTAAGGTGAACGAATACCTCATTTCCCCAAATGCAGTACCTCAATAACTCAATAAATTCCTCTTTCTGTGATTCTAATTCACATTCCTGTTGAGTGTGGCCAGTTCAGTTAATATTTCGTTACATAAATTGAAAGGCAACCTCTTTATTTTGCAGTTTTGGCCAGAAGGTTATATTGTCTAAAGAAAAGTTGGCATTTGAAGCCCTGGATTTGATGTTCAGTGTAAAAGTTGTAAGTATGTGTTCTGCAGAGGGGTGAATGTTCTTTGTACATTATATGCATGCACAGTCTGTGGATAATTCCTTATTGCTAATTTGTTATCTTCCATCTAAACTCTAAATAACTCTAGACTGATGCTGCCGAGCCCTAGATTCATCAGCATACAATATGTTTACTCTGACACGACGCTGAGATCCAAAGCTCTTAAAACAGATGCTATCTGCATTACAGGGCTGTAGGATGAGAGCTGATTTCTTCGCAGTAGAGTGATGCCAAACCATGAATTGCCCTGTGGCATACTTGTTTTGCAAAATGCACTATCCTGTCCTCAACCACCAATTCATTGCTTGGGAAAACACAAATCTGGGAGTGGGGAAAAAACTGAGATTCATTCCAAACATTCTGTAAAATTACATCACATTTCCTTTCTGAGTGCTGTTGCCAAATGGGAATGATTGTTATGAATTTACTGCGACAGAGATTCACAGTGACCTCAAATGGATTCATATTTTCTCTGATTTACTCATAGCTTAATTGTTTATATAATCAGAAATCTAAAAGTAGGGATGAAATGACGGAGAAATTAGTTGTATTGATTTGAACATACTCTACATGCACTTTGTTTCGAAACATTGAATGTGGTTTTTGGTTATTTAAAATATCTGATGGATGAACTCACTGTTTAAACATGCTGTCAGTTGTGATAAAACTTTCCGGTGTTATGGATTGCGGTTCAACAGTTGATCCATGATTCATGCAGACCAGGCCTCAGAATCTGGCACACATGTGATTCACGGATTAGTTGCAAAGTTTAACCATCATAGACAGATGCATGTGATTTTAAACCAGTTTTAAACTGGTTTAAACAAGTGATTTTAAACCAGTCAAGCGCAAGAAAAGGAGAAAGTGAACTCAATTCCATACTCACGCACGTTTCAGAAAACACATACACACAAATGGACAAACATGCACAAAATTATCTCAAAATTCCCATCTCTGCAAGTATTCTCATGAACACAGTTGGTTATGTCTTAAGTGAAGTAAATGTAAACAAAGAAATTGGATGTGGATCATTGCACTGGATCCATGCCTTCGGTCTTAAAGTGACAGCAGCCTAAAAATACCTGCTGTTGTCTGTGTCATTTATGTTAATCAAACAACAAAACACAGTATCAACAAAGATTAATCTACATTTAATTTATACTGTGAACATTATGCAGTGTTATTTGACACTTTATTTTGCACTTTATACTTATTCCATGTGTTACTTTGTTCTATTGTATTTATCTATGCTTGTAATTTTTATTACATAGTGTTCACTTGTCATTAATAATGTTTAAACTTTATAAGTTAGGATAGTTTTTGCTGTGTTATCGAAGAAGAAATTAAAATATTAAGTGTTTGTTTATTTTTATTTATTTTTTACTAATCTAAAAAATGATCCAATCTGTGACTCAAAAACCATAATATGATCTGAACCGTGAGTTCTGTGATCCTTTGAACCCCTAGTTATGGACATGGGCATTTTTGATACTGTCACCATGTAACGCTATGGAATACGATTGTGATTTCTTAACATTGTTTAATGTGAATAATGCAATAAATGTTTTTTTGTACTATTTTTGTTGGGCTTACGGACATTGTATTTTTTTTTTTTTTTTATTTATTTTGGTATTTTTTTTTTATTTACGAAGTAAGTTTTGTTATGGAAAACATGTTTGAATAGACTATTGAAATATTAATGCCAGAAGCTACAGTTATTATTTATTTCTAAGTTAACCATATGGTTGATGGACTACAGTATATGGAAAATAACCACTGATTAGATTAATCGACTAATTGGAAAAAATAATCAATAGATTAATCAATTGAAAAATATGCCTTGCAGCCTTATCTAAGAGTGAATCAAAAGGCGGAGAGCTGTCCAATCACAGAGAGATCCCATTTCCAGTTTTTTGTATGTGCCAAATCGATTACAAGAAAGTGTTGTAGCAGTATCACTATCAGCAGTAACAGCTAATCAAATGCTCAAAACAAGGTAGATTGTATCCGTGGCTCTGATGACATCGTAGCATTCCCAGCTAAACATCACAGTGCTGTACTCAAAGCAGTTTGGCCCACTTTACGCGGGTATTTTTATCCAGCCAACATCGCCCGTGATATATTTTTCATGAATAAAAACATGGACTTGGTTCTCTCCTGCCTGCTCCATGGCGTAATTGTGCAGCAAGCTAAAGGGACCGTGTAGCGGGCTTCAAAGGTTCTGCGGGACCGAGCTTGGGTCCACAGGAATGAGAGCTGTGTCCACTCGGACGGAGGAAAGCATTTGCAATTAGCCGGTTGGCAGTTGGATCACACTTCCTGCTTTCAGGAGTGCCCTGGGGCTGTATTTACCACTGCAAAGCTCCCTGGGAAATGCGATCCGTTTGAAAGTGCTGGCGTGTTTGCTTCCTTACCTCAGCGTAACATGCGGCTGTGGCTTGACTGAGCGGCTTGGCTCCTCCAGATGTGGCCAATAATGATGAGAGATTAAGCAACGGGCGGTAATGCTGGCCAATCATTAATGTGGATGAGATTTAGAGGCGGGAGAGCTGTGTGTAAGTGCCAGTGGCTCACTTAACTCAGAGGACAGATTTGTTGCTGGCACCTTTTCTAATGCCGCTGATTCTTTCTCGCGCTCTCCTGCTCTCTTTCTCTCGCTCTCTCACACACCCTCTGGCTATTTGTTGTACAGTTCCTCTCTCTCTCTCTTTTTGTTGCCAGCATCTTTCTGCTGAAATGTAACTCTGTGGAGCAGAAGGCCTGGGAAGCAACCAAGAGCGCGAGAGAGAAAGGAAGAGACTGTGGTGTTAAGAAGAAGCAGGGAACCCTGTCAGTTCCACAGAGTGTCTTATCTTATGAATCATGTTTTCAGGAAATGCTTACCAGCTTCTCTGACAGTAAGATGCATCACAGGCTCTTAAGCAGAGGTCATTCTCCTCTGAGAAATGATCCACAATCACTGATAATACGATCTGTCGACAAACCACAGATGAGCTGGTAAATTTGTTTATGCCTCCTATGATCCCGTGGCCCGCTGTTCTGCTGAGATGACTATGATTAGTGAAGCTATCATTAGCAAAGGGGATCTACTGAGTGTTTGCTGTAACGCTCGAAAACAATCAGCCTGTTCTCTGCTGCTTCCGTTTTAATAATGCAACGCTTTTCATCGCTTTAATGAGCACTTCACGTCCTGCTTCTTTTTAAAGTGGAATATTTTTTTTAAAGAATAGGTGAGGATCTTTTCTCAGCTGCATTTCTTCACTGTTTGTGGGGAAAGGAATACCTGTACACAGCAGAGGTCATGCCCTCTTCTCCATTACCAAGCCATGCTTCTGTTTCTCTCCAATTATCTCCTATTTAGAGAAGCTATTAGAAGTTCCTTGGATGATTTCTGAGCATATATTTAGCAGATTAACCTTTGCTTTTTGTAACCTTTGTATGTGTTCCTACAACATTTTAAAAACAATGTTGGTTTTGTTTTACCCAGTACTTGTTGAGTGCAGTGCTGATATTTTGGTATATCTAACTGCTGCTACAACTTCTACAAATTCTGCTGGCAGTAAGAGTATGAAAATGGTGTTGGGTGATGTACCTAAAATTCCAGATTTTGACGATAATTGAAATATCTAGAATATTTTTGCATTTGCTTTAGGATAATTAAAAAGGTGCTTTTCTTCTGCCCCAAAATCTGATTTGGATAGAACAGGTAATGTTTCTAAGCACATTTAAAAAATTTTGTGCAAAAACACAGTTGAAAAATTAGACCTACTGACCACTTGTTTTTTTAATTAACACATGTAAATGTAACAATATGAAAAAAAGAGTGCAAAATGGGTACAGAAAGTGCATTCTGACAGCTTTTTTACAGCAATGTAATTCACATACTACATTTTATACCGTGCAACTGGGGTGAAGTATGCAAGTGTTTCACAAGTTTTCTGGTTTAAGAGATGCTCTGTGGCATGACAGTATGTTCACACAGGCACTAAAAACTTTCAGATGGGGAAGTAGTTGCTGGAACACATAAGTGCACTTCTTGGCTACTTTGCAGTAGGAGTGAAGTTGCCTATTGGTGCCATCTTTGGCACTTTAATCTTAATTTTCAACAATACTCCATGTTCACACTATCCTGTGATTTTTATATCGACAACATCTCTAATATTGGCTATATCGGCCAACCCTAGTATGAAATATATTATTGTTATTTACATAAAAATACAGTAAAAGTTTGATTATATACACTATTATTTTGAAAGGTTATATTAAGATTTCTTGTTGTGGTTGTTTTTGTCTTATGTTCTCCAAGGTTGCATTTATTTGATCAAAATAGAGTCATAAACATTAAAATTGTCACATGTTGTTAATTATTCATTTTTGAATATATTTTAAAATTTAATTTATTTCTGTGATGGCATAATCAGTCTGATTTGGTACTCAAGAAATCTTTCTTTTCATTGGTGTTATTAGTTAAAAATGGTTGTCCTGCTTAATGAAATTTATAAAGTAGAAGTATTTCTTTGATGATTCTTGAAAGTCTGAAAAAGAGCACTTACTTCAAGTTAAAATATTTGTAACATTGTAAACCTCTTTACTGTAATTTTTGATCACTTTAATGCATCCTTTTACTAACCCCAAACGTTTGAATGGTAATGTATATAATAATATATTACATACTGTTAATACATTTAAATTTGTATTTTATATTGTATTATATTATTGTTCTTTTCTACAGAAAACAAATAAATCAGTTCATTAGATGCATTGATGATGTGGCTAGAAACTTTAATATTTTTCGAAATATATATATATATATATATATATATATATATATATATATTGGATGAAATCATTTTAAAAATATTTTTTTAATGTTTGGTAATGTTCTATAAATGAGTTGCAAGGCATTATAAAGTGCTTCGAACATCATCTTGATTAAATTGTCACAAGCAGTTTCACCTCTTGCTCGAGGTGTACTTTTAGACTTCTGAGTTCTTCTGGAAGAACTCAGAATTGGCAGCCGGTGCAAGATCGGTTTTGAAGATTCTGTCTGTCTGTCTCTCTGATAGTATCGGCTTTGCTCAGTCTTTAACTGATTGCGTCAGCCGCTCTCAATCTATCCCAAGTCTAGATCAATGAAACTTTTCACCTAAGACCAAGGACACAGAAAAAATACCCAAACAATGAAATAACTGCCAACAGTCAGCCTCAGTAAACACAGCTATTTTCAGCATAGCCTCTGTAATGTGTGTGTGTGTGTCTATCTATCTATACACAATAGATAGATAGATAGATATTTAAACATACCTAACTTAAACAATATATAGCTTTTTGCATGTTCTGTAGCAGGGAAGTATGCATATTTGTATTTGGCCACAGAGATTGATTGCACCAATCACAGACTGAGCCAACCATTTCATTTTGCTTCGCTCTGAGCAGAAGTAGCATTTTTGCATTCCAGCTTTCGGTGGCCTCCTTTCCAAATTGGAAATGGTTAGAACAAAATAAAAGTATGGTTAATAACATTTATAGTATGAAGAATTGAAATGGTTGGTTTTGTTCCCATTTCCTATTACATTCTGCAAAAAGAAAAAAAAAATCAGTTCAATTTCAGTTCCAACATAGCCAACCAGCTGCTCTCTGAAACTCTCTCAGACAATTCCAACAGCAAATTAACCACATCCCGAAACACTCGCTTCTGATTCTACTGATCTCTTAGCTGTAGCCAGTCACTTTCCACAGCCCTTCCTGTGATCTAACAGGACGGCAGAGCTCTTGCGAAGCGCTGTGTGTTTGATTAAACTGTCTATAAGTGGGGAGAGGCGAGATCAGGCGGGATCAGCACAGAGTCTGTTGAACAGGAGCTGTCGGCCAAAGAGAGCCACGCATGTGTGCGTATTTATAATGATGAATGTTGTTAACCTTTAGCCCGGGTTTGGTTTGTTCTCCGTCTCACTTCTGGTTTGAGATTGTTCAGATCCAATTATCGAACATGAGTTCTTTCAAGTGTGTGTTTGAGAGAAAGTGTGTATAAAAGAAAGAGAGGAGTCTGTCTGCAGGTTAAAAGTGTCAGCTGTGTGTGAGTGCGCATACGTGTTTGAGATATATGTGTGTATGTGCGCTCCTCAGATGTCCACACGCAACGTGCTTGTGATGAAAGCAGCACATTGTGGAGTCACCCATCAGTTTGGCGGAGGATGAAAGAGCCGTGTTGTTTTATTTAGCAGTTTCACTCTGAAAGCTCCGCTGTGTGGCTCGTCTCAGCTGCTCTACAGTGCGGTTTTATTCACCAGGTTTGTCGGCGCTGAGAAGTGCGCTGTGTGGTTTAATTCACCGCAGAGTTGTAAATGCCAACCGTGGCTTTTTTTTGCCTTGTGATTAAATCTGCATTCGTCGCATGATACGAGCTAGAAAATAACATGAGTACGAACCTATCAATGAACATGTGTTCGTGTTTATGCATGCGCGTGTGTGTCTGATTCAGCCGCGTCTCTGTGGGCTGAGACAAAAGAGCGGTAATAAGCGTTTCTAATCTGAGGAGTGATACACAAAAAGGGACCACAGATGTACAGAATAAACAGGCTGGAGAGAAAGAGAGGAAATAAGGCAAGCAGAGGTGGCAGTAGAGCG
This sequence comes from Tor tambroides, assembly GCA_021397915.2. Lineage (NCBI taxonomy): Eukaryota > Metazoa > Chordata > Actinopteri > Cypriniformes > Cyprinidae > Tor > Tor tambroides. Next base: position 14,937 of record JAFVLL020010629.1, read on the forward strand.
AACAAGGGATGGAAGAGAGAAAGATGAATGGGAACCAAGAAAGTGGAAAGAAGAGAGAGGGAGGGGATAGACAAGAGCGATGAAGGGTTTTCACGCTGTGTCATATCGTATCATACATACATAATCACACACACACATATTCACACTCTTCTCTCTAGCACCGCTTTAAACCAATCACATGACATACGCTTGGATGGTTCACATTACATTCCTTTAATGTTTGGGCACCATACCAACGATTACTGGAAGTGCACACACACAAAATCTCTATAGCTCTCTCTCTCTCGCCTAAGCAGGTAAGAGATCTATTTATATACTCGTTAGAATTAATTAGCCAGCTCTAAATGAAGTACACTGTCAGTAAGTTACTTGCCATGAGGTACTTCACATGCATGACACATGTTTGTGACAAGCACTATAAAAGCATGTTGCTGTGTTTCTGCACTTTAACACTTTAAAGTAGGTGCGCTTGTCCTCACTCAATTCACGTCACATGCTTCATGTGTATATTTGTGCATGAAATTGCTGAATTGACCGTGGCAAATGCTCATTTGCTTGTGAATGATGCACTTGCAGTAATGGTTCAGTGAATGTTGAAAATCACATGCATACCATAGATTCAGTATGTCACATTCCATCTTATTTTCAGGATGGCATACTACGCTACCATTGTTACAGTTTCTTTTAGTATGCAGTATGTATGTTGTGCACAGTATGCAGATTGCATTGAATATCTGATCTGCTTTGTAAAAAATGATTTTTTGAAGTCTTAAAGATCATTGTAGTATGTAAGAATCTACTATTTTACAGTATACTGTACTATACTATACATGTGCAACTTTAAAAAATTTAAGACCACTGTCAAATATTTAGGAACACAGTTTTTTTTAGAGATGTTAGTGATGGTTACTTTAAAGGGATGGTTCACCCAAAAAGACATGAGGGTGAGTAATTAATGACAGAATTTTCATTTTTGGGTGAACTATCCCTTTATATGCCACAATATAACATGCATATCAGACTTTAAATAAACAATATTAAATTGCAGCCTTCGCGATTTTGCTTGCATTTAGAGCTAGCCAAATGTTAATTTTGGAACCTGTATGCAGCTCTTCATTAATTTTGATTGGGTCAGTCACACCGGTGCGCCTAACATTTTATCATGTTGCACACAGTAATTTTCAGTTGCAAGTGCAACTAAATGGTCACACTGTAGAGACTTGCTGTATACCATTATGCAATTCACTTGATTTGACCTTTATTTATGAATAAACCAGCTGAATTTTTTCTTTTCTTTTTTTTTTCTACCAAAAATTAGGATGTTTTAAGCAATATAGCTGTTTCCCTTAAATATAGTGGCCAGATATTCATGTAATAAGGTTATGTGACAGCCATTTATCTTAGGACTGTTTTTTGTTGCATGATTCATATACTATTTAAAAAAATGAGTATGCACTATACAGTACTCAGTACACAGAATACTACTCTCTCGTTATCTGTCATAGGGAGGGACTTGTGCTCATTAGTGTCATCAAGATAGCTGAACAGCTAAGCTCTTTACCAGAGTTTAAATGTAAACTCTTTTCCTTGGATTAATTTCAAACATCACCTTGAACGCTGCTAGCAGTCAAGCCGTATTGAATAAGAGTCAGCCACACTGTTGGATGGAAAAATGAGTCAAATGCACAAAGAGATGTCTGACTGTTCCTTCCTACCTAAAGAACAGAAGCTAAACGTTTTTCTACCAAAGCTGTTCAAAGAATATATCCATCTTTTTACCATTTTTTTCCCCATATTTGTGTCTTTCATGTTCTCTTTGTCTGCATGGATTTGGTTTAAACTGATCATGAAAATGTTGAATTCATTGCTGAACATGACATGTCTTCATTCTGTCTCAAGTCAGTGTAAATGTGATTCCTGACTCTCCTCTTCAGGGCTCTGCATGTTTCCATTTCAGTAACTATGACACACACATTTTGTCTCTGCTGCTTTTCATTTTGCTCAGTCAAGTGTACCTCTCATTACTCTAAACCAGATCAGGGGATTAATTTATAATATTCTGCTTAACATCATCATGGGATTCATATTTTTTTTATATTAAACCCGATCAGGGGATTAATTATAACAATGATTTTAAACAGAATTGCTGGATTAATGTAAACCTAGTCATGATTGAAGTGTTCATTTCCTTTGTTATGTGAAACCTGATAATAATATTATTTTTTTAATGGTGATTTTTGAAATGGAAAAGCTCGGTACATCTGTCTTCATGGTCAATGTGCAATTTAGATGGAAAGTTTTATAGTTTCAGGGTTTAATTTAATACTTTTGGACTCAATACTCTCTAAGGAAGATGTTTTGAAGAGACCTCCGCCCACACTTTAGTTCAGTCCGCATGATTTTCTTGAGGTTTTTTGAACACCAGCAGTAAAGAAACTGATCATCTTATGCTGTTGTGATTATTTCATATCCAAAACTTGTAACGCTTGCCCTTAGAAATGCACACATGCATATTCATGATGGCCAAGCATACTATACTAAGAATATCATAGATGCCTCGATGCCTCTGCAGGGTACACTGATTATATTTTTAAAAGAATATGTGCAACAATGCACATTATGCAGCAATAATCATTTTAAACAGTGCAATATTGTTTCTACTTTTGCAACATGACCTTGCTGCCTTTGTTATACAACCTCTTTATGCGTATATTTAATTCTGTGTTGAAATTAAAAATGACTGTTTTACATTTTAATTGAATTTTGCATAAATTAAGAACATCCTACAAAATAAGTAAACATAATTGAATCTTTTAACTGTAAAGCAGGAGTACAGCTGCCATATTGAGTGTTACATTTGCTCCTTTCCATTTTTATGTGACTGGACTTTTGGCACTGTATCATTTGGCAAATATAGTAGTACACTGTCATACTGTGAACAGAATACTGTACGTTCTAGTCTTGTCCAAAGTCGATACTTGCATTTTAAAAACATAACAATACCAGATTGTAACAATATTGATAATACTGAGATACCAGAACAATTCGGTAGCCGCTAATAGGCGGGCGGCTGCTTTCAAACGCTTCAGTGCGCATTTGTGCGAGTGCCTTGTAAAGGGCGTCAAAGATTTCTGTTAACAATGTGTTTTTGCAGTGTTGAGCTTGATAGCCAAACACAAACATGTCTGTTGAGCATATCAATGCATGGCCAATCAGAGGCATTTAAATCTGCTTAATACACTGGAGTTTGTTCTTTATGAGCTCATCAGTTCTGCACTCTTGCAAATTATTTCATAAACACAACAATGTAGTTAGGAGTTTCAATGTGGAGTGTAAACTAATTTTTTATTACAGATCATTTGAAAAAGAAAGCATTTTTCATGCTGCTATATGCACACTGCAAAGTTTTCGAAGTTACAACTGCATTAAAATCTGACTTGGTGATAACCATAGCAACAGAAAGGACAAAAAAATTGGTGTGTCAAAAGAGATCTGTGCCTTAAGTCTTGCTGTGTATGTCCAGTAGTTATTTATGTTTAATCTGATTGTTTTATTTTATCAGTAGATTTTTATTTGATCTTTTTGATACAGTTCCGTCAAGTGAACAGTATTTGAAGCATAAAAAAACAGGGCACAATGTACTGTATTAATTTGAAGGAATTTTCTGTATTTATTTATTTTTGTATTTTTTTACAGATATTTAGTATTTTGCATTTTGCACTTCATTGCATTATGTTTAAGAGCTAACGGAAATGTCTGTAAAATTAATGGATAATGAGCTACCAGTGCTTTTTCTGTTATTTTCCAGATTTGTTTCTTACAGTGTGCTAATGTTTTAACGTATTATGTAACTGTATTTATTTATTATTAATGTAACTGAGAACCGTGTCATTTTACTGGTATTGGAACCGACTATTGAAATTTTGGTATCAAGACAACACTAATATATTCTTTTCACTATAGAAGTAATACGAATAGCATGTTATTCAGAGCTCTTGACACTAAACCATTAAACTGTTCTCTCTCTCTCTTTCATAATATCTAGCTGTCCAACATTCTTTAGGCCCAATTTGTGGTGCTCTTCAGTAGATTGGCGTGGCCTGACTCTGCAGCAGATTGTTCACTTTGTTCCACAGCACTTTTCTCAGGTCTAATTTGTGGTGCTCCACAGTAGGATTGTTCAGGTCTGTTTTTGTGGTATTCCACACTTGATTGCTGTGTTCTGTTTTGGACATTGAATAACGTCTCCCAGGTTTGCATGAATCGATTTCTTTTGGCTTTTCCCGCAGTATTGGGCACTTGGGCAGACTAATTCAAAAAGGTTTCTTCTGGCGTTTTATCTCTTTTCCCAAGTCTCGTTCTGTTTGGAAAGTTCTCAAGTCCTTAAAAGTTGTTTCTTTATTCTCTTTTTGTTGTGTTGCATATTCCTCTCATATTGTGCTGAGATATTGCTCATGTCCTGTGGTTTGAGCTGCAGGTTTGAACTGCTGTGCTGCCTTATGTTGTGGTTTATGCTGTTTTATGCTTGTATGCTTTTGTGTCATCATGTTTATTTGCCTCCATCAGATCTCTTTGATATATCAGTTGTTTCTCCAAGACATCAAAGAGAATAATTGGAGATCAAATGGAGTCTTAAAGAGACAAGTCTGTCATCCAGTATTCATTCTCATGTCGTTCCAAACCTGTGTGATTTTCGTTCTTCTTTGAAACACAAAAGAGGATAGTGAAAGTCAGTAGGGTCCAGTGGGATTCAACATTCTTTAAAATATCTCCTTTTGTGTTTCACAGCAGAAAGAAAGTGATGAACGTTTGGAACGACATGATGGTGAAAGAATAGGCATTTCTATCTCCCACGTGTCTCTTCAACAGATCAGAAAAGATCTCAACGATGCTCAAACTGGTCTCAGTTTTGCCAAGATATCAACGCCTGCAAGATTTTGATAGCAACTCAGCCTTGTCTCATTGAATATTTCCAAAATGAAATTATACGAGCAATGCTATCACATTCATTGGTTTTGCATTTTTATTTCTCCCATGCAGTTTTATTAGAAACACCCTGATACTGAAATGAAACATAAATGAGAATTCAACTGAGCTGTGACATGACTGGGCGGTAAATGGTATCATATCGAGATTGCGATAAAATGTATGTCAATAACGATGATAAGCTCTGGACGTTTTAATCTAGCATCCTATCATACAGCAGAAATAAATGCGACAACAGCCAGTAAGTGCATGTGGCTAATAAGTCTTTATGTGTTTTCTGCACGTCTCTGTGAATGAGTGCCGTGGTTGTGTCTATTACACAAACTCACGTGACGCTCACAGTGTTTTCAGCATCTGCCGTCTCAATATATGAGGACATGAACACATGAATTTGATCTTCTCAGAGCTGCTCTCAGAGTTACTTCACAAGTTTTACAATAGTATTTTTAAAGGACTATCATACAACCAAGATATTTTTTCATCCATGTTTTGTTGTAAATTAATTTTTATATTTTCATTTGATTACATTTTAAATTTATTGTTCATAGACACATTTTAATAATACATTTGTATTGGATTATAAAACAGAATCCAAAATAAATCAATACATAAATAAAATAGAAACCACAGAATTTAGTGAAAAATAAAATGGATTTCATGTGGCTCTAAATTAAAAGGAAGCTTACTCTGTGGAGTTAAATTGTGAAGAAACAAGTTAAGCTTACATTTATTCTCAAGGTCTAACAAACATGTGGAAAGCATTTCCTTCACCGTTAATGGTAAATGTATTTGATAAATATTGATATTATATGATATAAAATATATATATATATTTTAGTAGTACTTTTGGTTGTATCACCCATCCCTACTGTGAAAGTTTATACTTTTATTATAAATTATAGTATAAATATAAATTATGGTATAAATTGTACTGTTTAATAATTTCTTGCCACTTTTGGTAGTGTAGTAATTTTATTAATAAATGCCTGTTTGTGGGTTTTGTTGTTGTTGTCTGTGTATGTTAATGTATTGACAGATATATTTTCTTATAATAATTGTGATATATTATGGGGATTCCCTTGAAAATGATATGGTACATCTCCCCAAAAAATAATAAAAAAATTTTTTCACGCAACAAATCAGCAGCTTAGCACTGCAAGACTCCTTCAGGGTGTTTGTTTGCACTGTTGTGTTGTTGATCTCTCTAATCTGACGTTCTTGTTCACTATGTTTTTTTGGGTGTGGGGGGGTATCATGTTTGTTTGCTTGGTGTTGTGTTTGTTCGCTTGCATGTATTGTTTTGTACTTGTTTGCTCCGGTGTGATGTCATTTGCGCTGTGTTTGTTTGCACCGTTGTGTTGTGTTGTTGATGGCTCTGATCTGTTGTGTTGGTCCTGATTGCTCCGGTGTAGCGCGGTGTGTTTGCTCTGGTGTATTGTGCTGTCTGTTTTTCATTCTGGAGTGTATGTCAGTTCTCTCTCTCTTTCTCTCTCAGGGAGTGTCCTATAGATACCAATTACGTCCACTCAGGAAAAGACAGCGCGAAAGAGAAGTAGGGATGGAGCAGAATGAGTGGGAGGGAATAGGACAGCGAATGCACAGGAGGGAGAACGAGTGAGAGAGAGAGGGAAGACGGCAGACAGACAGAGAGAAATTGGAGGAGAGAGATTCCGTCTGTGAGTGTAATAGTCTCCTGCTGTCAGACTCTGGGGAACGAGAGAGAGAAAGAGTGAAGGAGAGAAATGGGAGGGAGATCATGGAGACGAAAGGATGTATAGTGACAGAACTGAGGGAAAGAGAGACCAAGAGAGGCCGAGTAGCATGCACAGAACATAAAAGACTAAAGTGAAGAACTGAAGGGGAGAAACAGTTGAGAACTGTTTAAAAAGGAGGGATGAGAGAGAGAGAGAAAGAGAGGTATTGCTGAGGAGAGCAGCGAATCCCTCCATTTAAAGTCTGATCGCAGTGAAGTGTGGTCTGCACAATGCAGCGCACTGAATATTTCATACTAGCCTGAGTGTAGGTTTATGTCCTGTATATGTGTGATTTGTGTGCGCATGTAAATGCTATCATTTATGAATGAATACTAGGAACCATACTGTCCAATAATGCAGTGTGTGTTTGTGCAAGTGTGCTGTTATGTGGCATGAGAGAGAGTGTGTGTGTTGTTGTGTACCCTACATTTGAGTCTTTGTCCACTTTGACACGTACGTACAGTCGTACATTAAGTGAGTGTGTGTGTGTGTGCTAATTATGAGAGAGGGGCTGCTTTACAGTGAACGCTGCTTTGGTCTATTGTGTGTGTGTGTGTATGTGTGTTCGGTTGAGAGCAGAGGGAGTCTTTGTGCTGCCGTCCGAAATAATTCCCATCATACTTCAGTTCTCTGAGAACAAAATAACTCTGATTCTAACTGAAAAGAGAGAGAGAGAGTATATTGATGTTTCTCATCATACAACTTTTCTATCACCAGCAAACTTTGGAACACAAACCCACACACACACACACACACACACAAACACAATTATCAAGCTAAATGAAGACATAGTATAGACTTCTGTTGTTTTATTTAATGCTGATTGGTGTGGGCGGCATGCAATCTAATATCACAGTATGACTAATACTACATCACAGTAATGGTATATATCACAATCTAGTTGTTTTTGCTAGAAATTCAATTATGAAAGGTTTTATATATTACATAATGCAATAATGTCTGTTTTTTAATAAGCTAGTGACTTAAATACTTTAAAAATAAAAGGGACTTCATCTAATTTTTTTTAGATTGTGTTTTTGTAACTTAATGGGCACAAACCAAAAGATCAGATTATTCAAGTCTGGCACAAGCATAGAATCAGCTTTATATAATGTAACAACAAAGTTAAAAGCAAAATGCTCAAAACACTATGTTTTGTTGAGAAACAATAGTGCATACATATAAAATTATTAATATTTCTATAATTATATACATATGCATTATATAATTGAATACAATATAATACATTAATAAAATAAGAATTTTATTTGTGTGTGTGTGTGTGTGTGTATATATATTTCTATAATTTTATACATGTATAAAACAGTAATAATAATTTTATCCATATATATATATATATATATAACAATAATAATAAATTATATTTTTTTTTAAAAAAAAACAGTTTTTACTCACATTTAATCCTTGGCGAGTATTAATTTTGAAGCCCGCCTCCCCATAAAGAAGCGATTTTGCATTTTAGACTAAATCCAACATTATTTATTATTAATTTTTACCTTTGAGGACATCCTCAACGGGAAGTTCTGTCAGATTTAGCTATAACTTCTGTGGGTAATTTTGTCCCTGATGAATAGCTAAGTAAACACAACATTCACACTCACAGCATATATAAAATTGGCCTCCATACATTGCAAACTCCCACTGATGCTTTCTTAATTTTGATGTGTTGCTTTATCTTTCTTCTGTTCTGTCTTTTCCTTAAAACGAAAGAAAACAAAACAAATAAACGGATAACAGGTTGTGTGGCGTGAATGTTGGTTCAGGTCGCTTCATCTTGAGGGTCAAGCTTCAGGTCATAGTGGTTGGTTTTTGGTAACCTACCCCATCTGGTTGCATAGCAACCTTCTTCCTTTGTTCTAAAATGATTTAATTTATGGTTTATCTTCTTCACCCCCCCTCTTTCTTCTTTCACCTCTCACTGTCACCCCCTCTATCTGTCTCTATATCTCTCGCTCTCCCTCAGGACCCTGTTCTCTCCTCTCTTTGCTTCTATCCATCACAAGCCTCTTCTAGGCTCCTGGCGTCTGTCGGTGTGCGTATGAGAGCGAGAGAGAGATGGAGCGATAGTGAGCGAGAAAGTGCTGGAAGTTGAGTCTATACTGCTGTGTTTGTTAGTGGTGCGAGTATGTTTATGGTGGCATTGTGGTGGCTGAGGTCACCGTGTGTCTGTTTGCTTGATAAAGAGATCTCATATCTCCTCCTCCTTGTAATTGACCTCTTATTTCTCAAAGTGCTTTATTGGCTGCAATTCACTTGATACCTGCCAAAGCACTAAGTACTCTTTTTCATTGGCTGTGTCTCAAAAGCTAGTGAGCTGCCTTGACAGCGTTTATGGAAATCATAGGCGTAGACCGCACTTTTGAGCATCATCATTGGGCGTGTCTAAATGTTTGATGTTAAGTTAGTGAGCTGCCTACCTAGAGAACACTTGTTTTAAGTAGGTTTAAATGTACTGCAGACAGCATTTTGGTCTCTCAATTCTGAACTAATTTGAAATGAACCTAGTGAACTGTCTACCCAGACACCATTTGAATGTATAATCAAACTTTCTTAAAAACAGCAACAACTGAGCTACTATTTAGGCAGCATTTTGTGCATTGTATGTATGTTTGAATGTTTTAATTGAACCTTGATATATGAAAGCACAGTGAGCTGCTTACCTATACAGCATTTTTGGGCATCATATGCATGTTTAAATGTGGACAGCACTTTTGGGCAGCGCAGGTTTGAAAGTTTGGTAACACTTTAGTATAGGTGTCACGCTACGGCTGCTACAGCGCATGAACGAGGAGACAAAGGAGATTCACAATCACAGACTTTAATGGACAAAATAGCCAGGAACATACATGTAGAGCCGGGTGTAGACAATTCAATACCAGACAGGAAACACAGGGCAGAACACACTATAAATACTAAACATAATGAGGGGAAGACTGGACACACCTGGAACCAAATTAACAGATAAGCAAACTAAACGAGGACAGGAAACAGGAAGGACCAAATAAGGGCATAAGGGGAACAAAGCACAAGACACAAACACAAGCCTGACATGATGCCCCCCTCCGAAAGGCGCGTCCTTGCGCCATACAACATTAACAGGGTGGGAGGGTGGGTGTTCTGGAGGCCCCCTGGGACAGGGACACAAAGACAGGACAGACCACCTCCAGGGCGGTGCCCGTTCCGGCACCCATGGCGGAGCAGGGAGCTCGGGCGGCCATGGCAGGGCTGGGAGAACAGGAGGCCGTGGCAGGGCTGGGAGAACAGGCCACTACAGCCGGAGCCATACTACCCCCCCCCAAAAAAAATCCTTGGGGAGACTTCTGGGGCTGAACTCAGGGACTGGAGCCCTTCCTGGGCTTAACTCGGGATCTGGAGCCCTTCCTGGGCTTAACTGGGGATCTGGAGCCCTTCCTGGGCTTAACTGGGGATCTGGAGCCCTTCCTGGGCTTAACTGGGGATCTGGAGCCTTTTCAGGGCTATCCACAGGATCATGAGCCCTCACTGGGCTAGGCTCGGAATCCGAGGACCATACAGGGCATGACTGGAGCTCAACAGCACTCCTTGTGCTGGATGTGGAGTCAGGGGCCCTCTCAGGGGTGAACTCGGGAACCGCTTCTATTGAGGCAGCCGGAGAAGTAAGCAGCTTGGGAATGGCCTCCGTGGCCATTACAAGAGAAGCTGCCATCTTCTGAGGGACCCCAACAGACAAGACATGACAAGACAAGACCGACAAGATCAGTTCCTGTGGACATGACAAGACTTCTGGGGACATGACTTGACTTTGGTCAGAGGCTGGAGCCTGCACTGGACTCTGGTCAGGGGTTGAAGCCTGCACTGGACTCTGGTCAGGGGCTGGAGCCATCATAGGAGCGCGCTTTCGAGGAGCGGGCACTGGAGGGCGCTCTGGCAGGCACTTTCGTGGAGCAGGCACTGGCTTCGGAACCGCCGGCGGGCTTACCACATTAACAGCCGGCGGGCTTGCCACATTAACAGCCGGCGGGCTTGCGTGGGCCGCAGACGGCGGGTTGGCTTTCCCTGCGGACGGCGGCGGGCTTGAGGGAGCCATGGCCGGCGGGTTGGCTTTCGCCGCGGACGGCGGACTTGAGAGAACGGCGGCAGACAGACTTGACTTCATAGCGGCTGGCTGACTTGACTGACGAACAGCTGACAGACTTGACTGACGAACTATAGGCAGGACTGATGGCGGGCTGCTTCTGGCTCGGGCTCGGACACTCTCCAGACACCGGTAGATCCCTGCTCTCCAACTCAGTCCGGTGGTGTCTAGGAGGTCCACGGGGCGATGGTATTTGGCCCCGAGCTAGAACAGCGAATTAATGGTGGCGTCATCCAGCGCCGTTGCCGCGGTGAGCCCGCAGAATTCCTCGGCGTACTCGAAGAAAGGGAGATCTCTGCGGGCTAGGGCGGTGAATCGTGCGCCATCCATGCCGCGGGGGAAAAAACAGGACAAAACAAAAAAAAAACTTTCAAAAACGAAACCAAAACACGGGAGAAAGAGGCGCCGCTCACTTTCTGTTTGGTCCGGTATTCTGTCACGCTACGGCTGCTACAGTGCATGAACGAGGAGACGAAGGAGATTCACAATCACAGACTTTATTGGACAAAATAGCCAGGAACATACATATAGAGCGGAGTGTAGACAATTCAAAACCGGACAGGAAACACAGGGCAGAACACACTATAAATACTAAACATAATGAGGGGAAGACTGGATACACCTGGAACCAAATTAACAGATAATCAAACTAAACGAGGACAGGAAACAGGAAGGACCAAATATGGGCATAAGGGGAACAAAGCACAAGACACAACAAACACAAGTTTGACAATAGGGCACAATTCTCACTATTAACTAGCTGCTTATTCGCATAGCTATTATTAACATATTTGCTGTTTATTAGTACTTATAAAGCATATATTTTGCATGACCATATTCTACATCCCTAATCCTACCCAATAACTAAACTTAACAACTACCTTACTAACTATTAATAAGGAGCAAAATAGGAGTTTATTGAGGCAAAAGTCGTAGTTAATGGTTTGTTAATGGTTAGAATTTTAAAATAAACTGTGACCAAAAGTTTAATTTGAACCCACAGTAATGAGAATAGTGAGCCCACTTTTGGGTGTTATACTGTATGTTTGAATTTAGACAGCATTGTTGGGCCTTAAAATCTGTACATGCAAACATTTTAATGGAAAAGAGTGAGTTCTCTGTCTAGACAGCATTTTTGGATATTGCATGCGTTATTGAATGTTCAAAACAAACCTGTTCAAAACAAACCTATTAAGCTGTCTGTCTAGGCAGTGTTTTGGGGCATCAAATGCATGTTTGAATGTACTGAGCTTCCCTCCTATAGAAAGCATTTTTGGCTATCATAGGCAAGTTCAATATATTCAGAACAGTAAATGAGTAGCTTACCTAGAAAATATTTTTGGGCATCATAATACTCTCTGTGTTTCTCTGGGTCATTCTGTCCTTTCTTGCCCCCTGCTCAGTCTTTCTCTCTGGGGGGTGAGATAGTGAACTAACAATGTTTGACAGGCAGAGCGAGGAGGGCAGCATTACCAACAACAACTGTGAAAAAGAGCGGGAAAGAGATTGAAAAAAGATAGTAAGAATGAATCCTTCAAAAAATGATGTTGGGTTTGCAGTCGTTTAATTCTTCGTCTGCTGTAGAGTGATGGATGATTTGTATGTTATAACAGCCAGTGTTAATGTAAATATTTACATTGTATTATATAGGGGATTTCCAGTATCTTAATGGGACGTTTTTGATTTTGGCTTGATCCTGCAACTCAAGCAAGCAAAAAATTGTTTGTGTGCTCAATGTAATAATGATGTTGTAAAAATAATATTGTTCCAGTATCATTAATATTAAATCTATTAATGTGAAATGTGGTCAGCATAACTGAAAAGAAAAAAAAAGGAGGAAAGGATGAAAAAAGGAGGGTGAATGACATAAGGATAAGGGCGTTCACAACCAGGGGGACAGTTATCGGGCAGCAAAGCGTGTGTGTGAGTGGTTTGGGTGGGGCAGTAATAGGGCAACAGCTGGCATTGAGTGGGGGTGGGGGGTTGGAGAGGGTCATGTCGACAAAACCTCCCAGTGACCTACTAATGTACTGCATACAGCTGAACACAAGTCTTGACTTGAGTGTGTGAACTACCATTCAAAAGATATTCGATAAGATTTTTAAAAATGGTTTTAAAAGAAGTTTCTTATGCTCACCAAGGTTGCATTTATTTGATCAAAAATAGAGTTAAAAACAGTAATAGGGTGAAATATTATTACAGTTTCACAAATGACTGTTTTCTAATTGAATCTATATTCAAAATATACACTTTTCCTTAAATCTTGATAATGAGAAGTTAATGTAATATTTATCAGAACTCTAATTCTAATTCTGTTGAAGCACATCTCCATTGAGCTCCATAAACCAATATTTGGTCCCCCACACACACTGCCAGACTATGATTAAGCAAATATGTTCCAGCAGTTAGAAGATCAAACCAGATCTTCATCAAATATATGAATGTGTGCAGTCTGACCGATCAATAAAGCAACAAGGACTTCATCTAGTCCAGCTGCTACACACACACACACAAACAGCTGGACATCAGAGAGGAACCAACAGGATGTTTAGTGCCAATCAAACGTTAATCAGGCAGCAAAATAGACATCTACATATGCAGCGGAGGAAACAGAGAGACCGTAACAGAGGCAGAGAGACGAAGGAGAGGGCATAGAGGTGAGAGAATACCAGAGGGAAAATATGGAGAGACAGAGAGAGACAGATGGAAGGAGGAGGAAAAAGAAAGAAGAAGTGAAGCACAGATGGAGAGAGATGAGAAAGGAGGAAGAGGGAAATGGAGAGATGAAGGGGTTATTTTTCACTGTCTGTTTTTGGACAGTATTTATTACACTTCAACCTGTGTTATCTCTCACATACAAACACTCATCTTCTCCCTCCCTCCCTCCCTCTCGTTTATTTCTCTCTGTCTCTCCTTTTGGCTTTCTTCGTCAGTCTTTTGCCGTATTCATCTGTTTATCTGTAATCTTTCGCTTTTGTCTCTTTTCAGCAGCCGTCCTCTCTGCTCTCTCCCGTCTATGTGAGGAGGGTGTAAACGATGTTGCTTTAAATATAGGCTGTGTGCTTTCTACACCCTCACACATTTGTGTGTGTGAGCGAGAGACACCTAGAGAAAGAGAGAGAGAGAAAGCGAGATGCGATAGAGAATGACACTGTCTGGGTGTTTTTAACTCAACCGTGTGTGTGTGTGTGTGTGTGTGTGTAAATACTCTAAGGCAGTGCTTCTCATCTGCTGGGTCGTGACCCAAAAATGGGTCGCAGGGATGCAGACGGCAGGATGAACAAATGCTAAATGCAAAAAATAAATTCTAACTAACCATATGATCGTGCACAGCTAAATAAATAGGCTTATCAGCTGCTCAGAAGAAGGAGAAAGCACTTTCCATGTCTTTTGTTGTTTACATCAAAAGCAGTTTGTCCAGTCAAACTCTGCGGTATTTTGGGACAAATTCATCTGTCGCTTTGTGGAAGATTATACAAGATAAATGTAAAATGCGACTCAACCTACTTTAAATACAGGGCTCACTTGCATAGAGGATATACATAACTTGAGCTGAAATGCAGAAGTGCATTTTAAAAAAGAAAAATGAATGATTAAATCAAATTAAATTTAATTCAAAATGAATCATTTCAAAATGGCTGTTCAGTCAAATCAAAAACTTGTGAATCATGAATCAAATCGACCCAAAAGATTCACACTGCTAGGTTTGTGCATTGAATTATTAGCTGATTCCAAAAGCGTGAAACAGAAATTGGGATTGTCTTTTCTTCTGTCCTGTGATATAACTGAGTGAAACAGCTCCTTGAACAAGAAAAAATGTTGGGCGGGCTAGATTTTGTCCTTCAGGGATTGATTGGATCATAGTCATTTGCTAATTGCTGCGATCTAATGTGAGTGACAGGTTGCTGGATTGTTGGCCCGCCTTCGGTGCAAGTCATCAGAGAAGAGATGCTGTTACGAGGGAGAGGGGACAGTAATGTTTTTGATTAAAGAGGACACTTGAATTTTTAAAACATTTTGCACACAGATAAATAATTTATAATAAACACTGCAATATTCTATAAAAAAAATTAAACAATCTTATTCATTTAGTTGTTGAAAACATTTTAAAGACTTTTTTAAACTTTTGTTTGATAAACACCTGTTGGTTCAATGTAAAATTTGGTTCCTAATGCCTTTTTTAAATTAAATATCTTTCATTTATCAAATCTATCAAATGTATTAATATTTATTAAAGATCTCCTTTTTTGTTCCTGTCACATTTAAAACAACATGAAGGTTAGTAAATGATGACAGAATTTTCATTTTTATTTGAACTATCCCATGCATTTTTCTGCATACTGTACATTATCAAGGCACCATTGTGATTCAAAATAAAGTGGCAGTGACATATATTTGTATACTGTGTTCCAATCACGCACAAATGAGACGGTAACGCCCTGCACCCTTCAGACTACTCACTTTAAGTGCTCTGCCCTTTGGAGTGAGTAGGACATAGTGGTGTTCACTTTGAAATTGAATTCACCCATATTCTCTCTCTCTCCCCATCTCCACTTCACTCCATCCACTCAGTGATTAGAGTTGTGTCAGTGTCCTGACATAACCAGTTAAATGGATCAGATGCCATTTTGAGAGTCTCAGTAAGTGCCCCCTGCAGCAGTTGTCCACTACACAGAGAGCGTGTGTGTGACCCATTAATCGCTTATTAACTGCTAACACCGCTCTAATTGGTTGCCGATAAGTAGCCCGCACCGTGTGCGCTAAAGCTAAAGGCTAATTTTAGCCTATTATCTGTTAGCATAGGTTCATTGGGTTTAGAAAGCTAACTCTAATTCTACCACTGTGTCAGTTTGGACATTCGCGCACACACATTGCCAGATGTTCTGTGATGTAGATGCTGAGACTTAGTCTTTTCTCATCCCTTCTGCTCAAGCTCTATTTTTAAAAGCAGCGTCTCGTTAAAGCCTTTTAGGCTAATC
>JAFVLL020010630.1:0-67279 GCA_021397915.2 Tor tambroides
AATAATATATTTGCATTGTTTTAAGGGTAAGTTTAGGGTAAGGGTAGGTGTGGACGGGTAGGTTTAGGGTAGGGGTAGGTATGGACATTAAAAAAGCCTCAAACCATATGAATAAGATGCTGGTAGCACAATCTGATAGGTAGCATTTTTCGCTATCGATTTGTGCTCCCTATCTTTTTAATGGGAGGTAGCACAATCTGAGCGGGTAGCACAAATCGTCAGAACACCGGCCCTTTGATGGCAGCCATAATGTTGAAGCGGCCCTCAGTGAAAATGAGTTTGACACCCCTGCTTTAGGGCCTTTAGCCCTGTTAACTAATTATACGCTTGCGGCTCATGAAATGCATTTATGTCCCCTGTAGAGATCCTTGGCTTTCAGTGAATTTCACGTCCCACTATTTTATTCCTGCTGTGTCTTTAGGTAACACTTTAAGGTTCAGTTTTTGAGATGTTAATGTAATGTTAATTTATGAATATGCCATTTTTTTTAAATACATTTGTGTTTATATTGTTGGGATGTTTGTTAATTACTATTTATGTTAATTTAGTTATCATCCATGGTTGTATAACTCACTGGTCACCATCTACTGGTGTAATGATGTAACAGAAAGAGGAAGAAATCAGTAAAGAAGTGTTTTTGGTAAGCAGACACTGAAGTGTTCATTGCTGGACAAAGTTATTGAATCACATAATTATGTATTCTCTTTTAAATCCTTAGTCGAGTTATTCAGCCATGCTACTGCTAAAAATGATGCAAGTTACACAACAGGCTACTCTTGCCCACGGACTGGTGATTATTGTGAATTATAGCACTCTGTGCTTTGATATCAGAGCAATTACTTCACAGGATGAAGCCTCTTAGGAAAAGAGTGTTGTTATGATATTATGTAACAGCTCCACAACAAACAAGAAATATTCATTGTGTAAGTGAGTTAATATTCACATCGCACTATAATCAAATCACAATCAAAATCAATTAGCTGATTTTCCATGTTCTCACAGTGGAACATAGAGACAAGCAAGCTTACAACAGATCATTAAAAACAAATAGCCTATGTTCAAGTATGACACTACTTGTTGTACTATTCTGAGACTTTAAAGAGCGTTCATAGCCTGTTTCTCGAAGAACAACTGAGCATCTTATAGAACTGTGCAATGCATAACAGTGACTGTATATATGTATATTAGGCAGTTTTTGGATTAGTTTAATTTTTTCATTTGACTAGTTTTGAATGGTTTTGTTATGCAGATCTGGCAACCCTGGGTGGAACTTGGATAGGTCCAGTGAGGTTAGGGTTTAGCCCGAAGTACACCACGGTTTTCATGTTTAATCTAGGGGACAGTAATGGGAGAAACGAAGCTTTTCGAAGCTCTGAACCAGTTGTTTCTTAAAATGATTCTCTTTTTTCGAAGAGTTTGAAACTCCACAGTCTGGCGGCATCTGCTGGTCAAACCGTGTACATGCAACAAAAAACTCAGCCCTAACATGATTGCACCTTTTATAAACCGATTGCAAATGTTATCAAGAAAACGTAATCTATTAAAGGTAATCTACAATTAAGTACCTTTAAAAATGAAGTTTCTGTAACATTTATGTGTTCTTTTTTAATTTATAGTGCTTGTTTTGTATGTTATTGGGCAGGGTGTGCCTTGCTGTATTTTACAAATATTTATAACAATTACTAGTTACTTTAAAAAAGTAATCTGATTACGTAACTCAAGTTAGCCTACTTGTAATGCGTTACCCCAACACTGGAGGAAAGTACACTAAGGCTTGTGTGAAGGGGTTTGAGATACACACAGCCATATAAAAGACTACAAAGACATTTTATCAGTCATAACTTCTAAAGAGATATAGCAGACACTGGACAAAGATGAAACTTTCTAGTGCACATGTCTTGAATGCCTGCTATCAAATGCAGTATACTTTGGGTGTCCCAAATCGCGTACTTATATGAAGTTTTGCAATATTGCAAAACTTCATAGAATAGTGCATAAGTACGCGATTTGGGACGCACCTTATACTACAAAACATCATAATAGTGCACAAGTACGCGATTTGGGATGCATCTTATTTTTTAAAAGTACTAGGTTGTATACAACACATTCTGTGCAGTATGCAGTCAACTAGGAACCTACTGTAACTTTTTTTTTTTTTTTAAATAGTAAGCAGTAAACAGTATACTGCGCAATACTCAGTACGTAGCGAGACAGTACGCCATTCCGAACGCAGTCGGTGTAATGTGAGCCCTCCAAT
This sequence comes from Tor tambroides, assembly GCA_021397915.2. Classification (NCBI taxonomy): domain Eukaryota; kingdom Metazoa; phylum Chordata; class Actinopteri; order Cypriniformes; family Cyprinidae; genus Tor; species Tor tambroides. Next base: position 2,258 of record JAFVLL020010630.1, read on the forward strand.
GGCTGTGTGAGAAACCCCGTGCAACCGGAAGCGGAAAAAAAAACCTCCCGCGGCATGAGTTTCGCCGCCATTTTGCATCAGACCTATTGAAAAGAGTGGGATAGCAGACACGGCGGGATTTGGCCACTTTATCCTCTTTCAGTACATTTCCCTCTGGATTTATCCCAACACAATCCAAGATATTAACGGACAGGTATGAGAACGTTCTCTTGAGATTTCCCGAGCGCGGAGTCGGTTGTGTTCGCGGTGAAGTGATGCTTCTTTGGCTTCGGTAGAGAGTAACGTTAGAGACCGGCTTCTGTGGCGGCACACACGCGGCTCAGCTCACCACATCGACATTAGGCGAATCATCGACCATTGTTAGCCAGTGCCTGCAGCATCGTTGGCAGGTGGTAAAGTTGGCGACGTAGTTGCTGCTCGCTGGCGGATCAAACACGATGTCGCCCCCCCTCCTCCCCTAACACACACACACACACACACACACACACACACACGTTGTCAAACAAACAAACTTAACACAGCCAGCCAAGACTAAAGTTTCCTGTGAAAGTGTTGGTTTGTTCTTTGTAAAGCAGATACCGTGTCAAGTTTCACTGAAAGACTCCTCGGAGGTGCAGAGAACAGGCTTTATTACAGCGCAGACTGTCCACGTAGCTCATGTGTTGTGGCCTAGTGAGTGTGTGCCCTTGTCATTCAGCATCTGACACAACAAAGAGACACAGCCCGATGAGAATAACTCATTTTATCCACACCGGCTGCTGTTTGAAGCGGAATGTCAACATTTGTCGAGAAATAAGCTAGTTAAATATATCACACGTTCTGTATATAAACGCTTTTGATCACATTATTTAATAAAGTGATTAATTGTCAAGCGCTAATGCGTCGGGGGTTTGTAAATAGCACTGGTTTTGAGACAGAAATGTCCGTTTTGTGTGTAGACAGGCAGAATCTGTTGGCGCTCGTGAAGCGGGAATTATTCCTCCGGCGGAACACGTGGAAGTCTGAGTGATGAAATGCGCGAGCAGATATAGGACACGATGCTATTGTCTTCATACAGTTACCATTGTACAGATTCTATTGATGATAATAGGCTGAGATAGTATAAATATGGTGTAAATGCCATATTTATTAATATGATAATTTCGATTCGAGAGTGCTGATGTCTACAGAACTGGCTGACCAATAAAATTGCATTTGTATGATTGAGTATATTGTTGATGATAATTGAGCGTAAATACATGCTACACCAAATTTCCCAATTAATAACAAGTACTGTATTTGACCCTCTTACTCTAGCACACTCTAATTGTATTTTATCTAGGTCTATTTGTGTTATATTTTAAAAAGCCTCTTACACTAGCTTTATCTATTCTTTTCCTATTCTATGTGTATATATACAGTCAAACCAAATATGATTCAGACACCAGATATAATTTTTGATATTTTTTTACTAGTGGGTGCAGGGCACTATAGTTAATTTATGTAAGTGAAGATTGCAAAATAAAGTAAACTGTGACACATTAAACCCAGAAATTCTTCATACAGTGGACTACCAGTGAAATTGATCAAATTGATTCAGACACTTTGACCTGAGCATGTTTTGCTGAAGTGTTTTTCTTTAATTACTAATGTGACCTTTTTTACACCACATACTGAACAAAATTAAGCATTGATTAGTAATTGGTTGACCTAAATGGTATTATCTAAAACCTAAATCATTACATGCCTTTCTATTAAAGTTATCTGACATTATCAAGATGAATTTGTTCTGACACAGTTTAACTCTGAGTTCGTCATTTTATTACCATTTTCTAAACTATAGCGAATAAACTGTGATAATGTGAGAAATGTTGAAGGTGTCTGAATAAATTTATATATATATATATATATATATATATATATATACACACACACTTATGCATTTTGATTGCTTCCATTGTCATCATTTGTAAGTCGCTTTGGATAAAAGCGTCTGACTAAATGTAAATGTACTTGTATTTTTTTTTTGGCCATATTGAGGTTATGGTGGAAAAAAAACAGGCAGTGCTGTCACTGTGAGCCAATGCCTCAATCTAACAAAAATCAGCTGATATATTGGTGGCAACCGTTCATTACCATGGTATCATGTAGGACCATCTCTGTGCCATGGTACTTTCACAGTACTTTTTCAGTAATGACATTGAAGCTATAGAAACGAACAGTTATTGGGAGTCAGAGTAATTCAGTACATGGGCTTGATTCAGTCTGTGCATGATGTTTTCTGTTGGGTTGTTTTCAGCAGCAAAATGTTAGATTTAAAAGTGTAGAGTATGAAGTGAATTTAAAGTGGATATTTTAAGTTCCGTTATTTGTATACAGTTGATAAGTGAAGAGTCACCAGCATCACCAGACAAAATTGCAGAAATGGCTGTTATCAAGCATGTTTTCTGCCATTGGTCAGATAAATGGATTGTCCCGCCCCCTCAAAGCAATGATTGGCTCATTTTCAGGCTGGCTGTGATATTCAAACAAACCACAATATTTTGAAAGTGCCTGTCTTACAGTTGTCTATGAATAGTGAGATATGAGGAAGTAATACAGAGTAATGTTCACTTGAATCAACATTTCTGCCATCACTTATTCACATAAATCTTGCTGTGGGGTGAAATGAGTTAATGTGTAAAAATCCCATGTAATCTCCAATGATGAGATCAAAAACTAGAGATTGATTATTTCTTTTTTAGGACTGACTGATACAGATTTTAATATTATGATAATTGATATGCATTAACAATTTTTTAATTATTTCTGTGTTTTGACTTGCCTAATAACTATATGATCAATTTTAAAAATGTGCTTTAAGAATTTAGAGAGTAATAAACAATGTCATGTTTATGTAATGTTTAATCATGCAAGGTTGCATTAAAATGCATTAATGTCCTAATGGTTGCAAATTATTTTGTTTCAGGATATGTTTAATTAAATCTTTCTCATTTGATTCTTAAGAATGGCTGTTATTTAAAAATCCAAACAGCATAATAAATGTGTTCCTTGGGGTAAAATGATTGTTTGACAGATTATCTGTATTCTAATAAATACTGCATGCATATTGCATTATAATAATGGAGTAAACAAATACGGTTTATAATCATTAAACACCGCTTACAGTAAGTAAAATCAAGTTTGTCCTGCAGTGTTTCTGCATCTCTCTACTTCTGTGGTGATGAAGACAGCCGGCAGGCTCCAGATCGCTCAACTTTGACCCAGTTTTGGATTAATTTGGCCCCTTACATCTGCACAGGTCCCGGAGACATGGCCACGGAGCATATAAATGGAAATGGTACGGATGAACCTGTGGAGTCTTCAGTGGCAGTTACCCATTCAGAGCACTTCCAGACGCTACTAGATGCCGGCTTACCTAGAAAAGTTGCAGTCAAACTAGATGAGATTTACATAGCAGGTGAGACCTTACGCATCTTCGTACGGATTGCATGTTGGAGTAAAGCTTGAAATTGGGGGATTTGCAACAATGCTTGAAACAGAAATGGAAGAATCATTTTTGGTTCCCCAAAGGACCTTTCAGTCAAGAGTTGGGAAGTCTGTTTGGAGAACATTTTAATAAACTAAAGAATGTTTTTCGACTATAAGAACCTTTAATGGAATTGGAGGGTTCTGTGGATGTTAAATTGTGGAGCCATCAATGCCAATAAAGAACTTTCAGTTTTGTATTGTGAAATTTGTTTGTGACACGTTTCACAACTTTGAATATTTCACATTTACACATTTGCTGGATGTTGTATTCAAAGTGACTTCAAGTATATGTGCATTCAAGTATATTACTTTTTCCGGAGTGTTTATTTACACTAGGTGCAAATAGCCCGCCTTGTTGGCAGAGGCTATTTACACTAACTCCACCCACCAACGTGTGATTGGGACAGTCAACACTGAAAAAAGACGCTCATTCAGCATCAGTTTCAGTGGTGTAGATGGTTAGGCGTGGGCTTTTTGACACGATCGACCCTTTTCAACTCTCATATCGCATCGGAAAGGCATTTATTTTCAATAAAAATGAAGGAAATAATCAAAAAGTTGAAAAAGTATCGGGTAGGTGTAGAGAGGGCTTTATTGTCCGAATAAGGTGGCATCCATTTAATAATTTGAATTAAAATTATAATTTACACTCAATATGTTATTGCGTATTGTTTTACTACAATACTGAGGTGCAGATAATTGCCACTATTTGCAATAAGTAGTATAAATAGCAGAAAATGTTGCTGTTTTAACAGTGTAAATAGAATCCATTGCTATTTGCACTTAGTGTAAATAACCACTGCCTATTTTCCCCCTCATAATCGAACCCATGACCTTGGCATTGCTAGCACCATATTCTGTTTGAGCTACAGCAAACATTTTTTGTTCAATGTTTTATTTTACTTTACCACTGGCACTAATTCTGTGCCCAATAGCCAATATAGATGTATACACATGTCCAAAATCTAAGTATAGTTTTTGGATATATGTTAAGGTTTTTTGAGGTCTAAATGGATGAAAACACATGCATACACATCTGTATTTTGGGCTGTCTAACTGTTAAACGGATAGTTCACCCAAAAATTAAAATTCTGTCAGTTACTCACCCTCATTTCATTCCAAACTTGTATGAATGTATTTAGTTTGCTGAACACGAAAGATGATGTTTTGAAGAATGTGGGTAACCGAACACTTTCTGGTCTTTATTGACTTCCATAGTATTTTTTTCTTCCATACTCTGGAAGTCAATGTGGACCAACAATAGTTTTGTTGCCCACATTATTCAATATCTTTTGATGTTCAACAGAAGAAAGAAACTCATGCAGGTTTAGAAAAACTTGAGGGTGAGTAAAAGACAAAATTTTGGGTGAACTGTCCCTTTATGAAATTGTTAGACTGTTATTGATAGTAATTCATGCAAACAGATCATTAAAGCCAGTGTTTAGTCCTGTCGAATGCATGTTGCTGTAATGCCATGAATGACTGTTATTAAACACGCACCATGTGTCATATAATATTGAAGGAGCCAGTAATGGTTTAAGTAGTTAAAAGTGTGAATATTGGAAGCTGATTACTTATTTTGCATGAACTGTGATCTGAACCTTAAGAGCAAATCAAACCGCCAACACGAGTTCTCCTTGTCTGGCGTCAGAGGAAGCACGCTGCCAAATGCGCACATGCAGGAACAATGACAGCAGCTGCTCGTGATTAGATGAGTAACGCTTATAAAGCGCTGCGTCTATGAGATGCAGTCAATGGCTCTGCTCTACTGTGTCAAATTACACATGACATCAATTGAGGACAGCACTGCAGTAGTTCAGATCATGATTTTAAAATCGTGTCTGATAACATCCAGTGAAGGTGAATGTATTAACAGTTTGAAGTATGTTAAGTATGTGTTTTTGTGCAGGACTCGTGTCTCACAGCGATCTCGATGATCGGGCGATTGAAGCTCTGAAGGAGTTCAATGAAGAGGGTGCTCTGCAAGTTCTCCTGCAGTTTAAAGACAGCGACCTGTCGCATGTTCAGGTATGTTTGATAAGACCGAACTAATGCAGTCTCGCACCGAATATACTGAGAGTGCTTGCATTTCACAGTGTATTTTTGGTAGTGCTGGATTGATGCTGCGTAACAGCCACACTTTCTTTGGTTATAAGGATGTGTTTACTTATCTTTAGTACTCATTATGGTTTATTTTGTTATGATGTTGCTTTAATTGAGATATGTAAATCATAATACTTAAAATAGCTTGGAGCATGGATTAAAATGAGAGATGTACCGGCCGATTCCTTTTTCTTTTTTTTTGTGTGTGTGACCTGCCGATTCCAGTTTTCTTTCTAAAAACTATAAATGACAGTATATACAAACAAAAATCTATACTTTTTTAATGCAAAAAAAAAAAATTTACATAGTAAAAAAATATTAAACATTACACTTCCCCCAATCTGGACAATGTTACAGATGTTCTCTCACTTAAACAACATTCAAACTAAAGTGCTCTGTCACTAGAAAATAGAAATAACGACTAACTGACAAGGAGTTGCTGTATTTAACAAAACAGATGCCATTTTCCACTGTTTCTTAAATTCTTTTTTTTTTTTTTTTTTTAACTAAACTTATTAAATGTCATCTTTTACATCAAATTCTTACGTTGTTTCAAGTAATTCAGAATAATAAAACGGTAGAGCTGTTAAAATTAAAATGAAATCAGTATCAACAAACTCCATCTTTCCACTGCAGAGGAAACACAGAAGCTGCATCTGAAGTGGCATTAGATGCATTTACACAGACTGTTTGATGAAGCTGCGGTGCCATAAATGCATTTACACTGCAAAATTTCAAGTGCATAAGGAATTTTATAAAATTGTTTTAAATATTTTTAAACATACAAATAAGAAATGTTGGGGAAAATGCAATGGTAGTTTTGAATATGAAACCAAACCAGTAGGTGGCGGCAAATGACTGTTTGAATGAGTCAGTCATTTCGTCAACAGATTCATTCAAACAGCTGTGACTACTGTCTTCATGAATGGGTAACTGAATCATTGACTCACTTGATTTGTTCAAAAACGATTCGTTCGGTAACGAAACACCGCTGTGTTGCTCGGAGACACGAAATAGTTCTGCTGTGGCTTTGATTGGAACTATTTTCATCAGCAAAACTGAGCAAAAACAGTCAATATTGTGTCTTAAATGTAAGTCACTTCATTTTAACTTCTTTTTTTATTGAAATACTATTGTATAAAATCACATTGCAATCGTGTTTAAACATTTTGGTCGTGCAATGTTGCATACCTAAATCATATACTATAAATTTCTTTGTTTTTACTACCGCAGTATGCATCTATAACTTTCTATGTGCTCATTCATCTTTTACATCATTCCTGAATGAATCAGCCATTTGAACGAATGAACGAATCAATGACTGATTCATTAAGACATTTACTACCATCTACTGGTAGTTTTAGTTTCTTATTTTAGAGTATCACTTCATTAAAAAATAATTTCATATTTCCATTTTAATAAAAAAAAGAAAATTAAAAAAAAATCCTTATTAATAAAAACGAATTAAAGAGTTCACCCAAAAAAAAATAAAAAAAAAATATAAAAAGAAAATAAAAATAATGTCTTTCTAAAGCTCTTTTTTGTAATGTCTATTTGATGCTTTTTCCCATTTAACACAATAATGGCTTTAAATGATCTTTTATTTCTAATTTCTAATTTAATTTGCAATTAATTAGATCAGTTAATTGTCACATCATGTTATTAATTAGATACCAACATTTTAGATTTTATTGTATTTGTTTTAATTGTATTTTTTAAATTGTTTTTGCCATGAAAATAGCATAAGATGCTGACATGGCGTTAAATAAAAATATACTACTACTACAAACATTTTAGATAAAAAAATTTGAAATGTAATTTTAGTGAAATTTAAAAATTATCAAAAAAAAAACAAACGTTTTTCCATTAATATTCAGGCAAAGAAATGTAATAATCCCATGTAAAATAACTATTCAATGCATAAATGAAATATAAATTAATTCTTATTAAAGTGAGTGCAGTGAGTGGTTTTTGTGTCATTTGTCTAATGCACAGATCTAATATACTGACACACAGCTGGTTTTCAGCTGTTTATGTTCACATAATAGTAGTCAGCTGTCCCGGGCCATTGATCAATCATTATTGTGGAGCCCTGGTTTTTATTCCCATGCACTTGGAGGCACACAAACACACCTGCTCACCCATTGCTAATGTTTTGAACAGAATAAAAGTGCCTTCCTCTGTGGAGTGATGAAGACGTACAGGCAGAGGGAGAAACAGGGGACCAAAGTGTCGGACTCCACGAAAGGACCAGATGAGGCCAAAATCAAAGTAAGTCTATGCAGCCAGTTAGTCAGGTTTTTTTAGTTCCTGAAGTTGAGTGATATATCCGCATGTCTATCTATTGTTCGTTCTATATAGTTGTTTGTGTTGCTTCTTTCTTTTCTATTGATCCAGTAACTGTCTGGCAATCAAGTGTTTTTGTTTTCTTCACAGGCTTTGCTGGAGAGAACTGGCTATACGCTTGATGTGACGACAGGCCAACGCAAGTACGGCGGTCCTCCTCCAGGGTCGACCCATGCTGGAGTTCAGCCCACCGTCGGCACAGAGGTTAGTGCTGTAGTCGTTTGTGTGAGTGACTGATGTCTGTTTTACTCTGCAGTAGTATTCGATTCTGTTTTGAAGCTGTCAAAATGCATTGTATGTCATATATTTCTCAGACACATTAATCAGTTCATTAAAACACTCAACTGGAGCTTGCATAAAAACCCAAATTAGACTGCTAAATAATGAAAGTATTGCACTTGGCTTGACCTTAAAGCATACTGCATCATATCAATATCATGTTCACAGTGCCGTCACTTGCATTTGCATAGTGCGTTTTAGCTGATTGACAATATATTTCATTATTGCCTACTGCAGGAAAGGGGAATTAATTTGCATAGTGTTTTAACTAGTCTATTAATTGCTGAAGTAGTAGTCGACTCCTGCACAGTCTTTAAAATTTATACTCTACAAATGTATACATTGTGTAAACACAGTATTTAGTTCCTGAATGAATCAGCATTTTTAAACAAATCAATGATCCATTCAGAAAGACGAATCAGTTTTGAACAAATCAGTCGATTGAATGACTCGATGACTCTTGAATTGCCAGTTTTGAGTTCAAATTAAAGTATTTAAAAAATCTGATTTCATTTTACTATTTAAAAATAAAAATATTATAGAATTCTGAAATTGTAATTCTAGTATAAATACATCTAAATGCTGCTTTAGTTGCAGCTAGTTGCAAAAAATGGATTTTGTTGATTCTGATTTAATTGATTGTAATCGTCTATAATGTCTTATTATTCGAATTGATTGATTAAGCGTAAGAATTTCACACAAAAGATGATGCATACATTTAATAAGGTTAAAAATTGCCCTTCAAAAGACAAAAATGCCCCTGGAAATCAATATAAGGTGGCAAATTTTGCCCTTAAAAAACACTTTACACTATAAGTAACTTTGCAACTACATGTTAACTAATTCTCATTTATTTGCAACTACCTGTCTACTAACTCTCAGTAGGGTAGGTTTAGGGTTAGTAGAATAAGTTAACACATACTTGCAAAGTTTCTTATAGTCAGTATGTTGTGTGTTATGGATCCATCAAAATAAAGTGTTAGAAGATATTAAGCAGACGGTCTACTAATACTCTAATGACTGCTAGTTGACATGTAGTTGCAAAGTTACTTACTGTTAGTAGAATGTCTAAAGGGGACGATCGAAATAGTGTTACCCAAAAAAAATGGTAACTTTTATTTTACAGAGTCCTTATTGCATGTTACATGCACTTATGCGTAATTACTAGGGATGGGCATTTCAAGCAAAAGTAATATTCGAAAATCGCTGGGAATTATTCGATTATTATTTGACTATTCGAAAATAGCACCCCTTCCCTGTGCGCATGGACGCACGTCACGTTATTAGTCTAGTGTTACACACCCATAAACAGAGAGAGAGACTAGTCAATCTTTTAATCTGTATGACAACAAACTGTTTTATTTATTTAAAGATAGGTTATCTTAACTTAAGCCATATAATGATTGTAACATGCTGAAACATTAAACGCAACAGAATGACAGCACTTATTAACATAGCAGTCCATCCGTTAGCATAAATCAACTACTCATAAGGTATTAAACTGCTCAAAAAAATATATTCCAATACTTTCTCTCGCAATTATATCGTTGGGTAATTATTCTGTATGTTAACTGCGGGCATCAGTGAGCCGTTATTAATTTGCAGGGCATTGAAAACGCTTTTGAATGCGCGTGCGCGCGACAGTTTTACTTTCACTTTAGAGATTCGCGATCACGTTTATACTATGGAGCGGCACTGTACTTACCACACATTTTACAAGATTAGATGTTTGTCAGTGGTGCTCAGGATCTGCAAATCATTCGCCATCGTCCTACTCTGTTGCTGGTAAGTTAAACTGCATTTACTGTAATGTAAAAGGCTATCGCTAGCATGCGGCTAACCATATGTCCCTTTAATGGCTCCGTAGAACGCGTTATTCGTTTTCCGTGCCTTTCCCAGTAGGATTCAGCACACATCTAACCCAGTAGGGGATATTTGTGGTCCGCACAGAACTCTAATTTGACATCATTCTAAGTTGCTAGTCTACAGTGTTCGTGTGAGAGTCTGTTCTTCTGTTGTCTTTGACAGCTTTTAGGTGCGTTATTGGCGCTTACCTCTGCTTGCGCGTCTCAGCCGCATCAGCACCGAAAACATGGGGAATATTGAGACAAATATAATCGCACAACCTATTCGATATTCGATGAATAAATCGACTAATCGAATATTCGAAAATCGTGACCCATCCCTAGTAATTACAAGCAACTAACTCTAAAACAAATCCTACCCATAACTCTATAGTAAGTACTTGTTGTTGTTGTTAATATTACTTGCTTAATTGTGTAATTACACTGTAACGAGGACAACTTAAAGGGATAGTTCACCCAAAAATGAAAATTCTGTCATCATTTACTCACCATCAAGTAGTTCCAAACCTGTATGAATGTCTTTGTTCTGCTGAACACAAAGGAAGATATTCTGAAGAATCTGGGAAACAGAGCAGTTCTGGGGCACCATTGACTCCCATAGTATTTTTTTTTCCTACTAAGGAAGTCAATGGTGCCCCAAAACAGCCTGGTTACAAACTTTCTTCAGAATATCTTCCTTTGTGTTCAGCAGAACAAAGAAACTCATACAGGTTTGGAACTACTTGAGGGCGAGTAAATGACTACAGGATTTACATTTTTGGGTGAACTATCCCTTTAAAATATAGTGAAACCAAAAAGACAACAGTCCCAGAAAGTAGTGAGATTTCATTTTTAATATCACAGACCCCTAATTGCTTGGAAAGAGTCAGCTGACAGTTTAATGTTTGTTTATGCACATCACTCTGTATATTGTGGCTGATCTTGTTTCCTCAAACGCTCATAGATTTTTGTGGGAAAGATCCCGAGAGATCTCTTTGAAGATGAGCTAGTCCCTCTGTTCGAGAAAGCCGGACCCATATGGGATCTGCGCCTGATGATGGACCCGCTCAGCGGGCTGAACCGAGGATACGCCTTCATCACCTTCTGCACTAAAGAGGCTGCTCAGCAAGCCGTCAAACTCGTAAGTCATTATCTGCTTGTTTCTATCCACCTGCGGTCTTTTGGATTCTGATTGTAATCTTTCCTGCAGTGTAACAACAATGAAATTCGCCCTGGGAAACACATCGGTGTGTGCATCTCTGTTGCCAACAATCGTCTGTTTGTGGGGTCCATCCCCAAGAGCAAAACTAAGGAGCAGATCGTGGAGGAGTTTGCCAAAGTTACTGGTAAGAGTTGGTGTTATTAACTGTTGAGATGCTCGTATATATGTGTGCATTAGAAACGGACTGACACATAGCTTTTACAGATTATCATGAAAATCAACACCAGTGTTTTGCGATTGTTTTTCTATTTGCGCTGGAAGATTCTAGCAACAATGTCAAGCAAAGAAACTTCTCAGCTTTCATCTTAAATCACAATTCTTTTTTTTCTCAAATAAGAAAGAAGGGGTCTGTTATTTTCTAGGATAGAGGACGCTCATATTTGTTACAGTAATGATAAAAACATGAGCTCTCTGATGAGAATTTGTTGTTTAGATCGTAATTTCATCATAATGAAATTATTTGTGTTAATATCAATAATTTTAATGTGAAAAATTGAATTTTTGCTTGTGCAAAGACAAAGCACACTTTATATTGTGCATATGTACATGCACAGGACCATCCTGTCTCTGTTTTAGTTTTCTCTATTTTAACAAAATGTTTATGAAATGTTTGTGCGAAGGAAATATAAAAATTAGTGCTGTCAAAAGATTAATTGCGATTAATCGCATCCGAAACAAGTTTTTGTTCACAATGTGTGTACTGTATATTATTATATATATAAATACACACACATACATATATTTTGAAAACATTTACATGTATATATTTATATTCCTATAATTTATATTATATATAAATAATTTTAATATATAAACACAACACTTTTCTTAAATATATGCATGCATGTCTGTATTTATATATACATAACATATGAGAGTACTGTTTATATTTATGTAAACAAACTTTTATTTTGGATGCGATTAATCGCGATTAATCATTTGACAGCACTAACAAAAATACATCTAAAATGAGCAGTGCACATGGATAAATACACAATGCTGCAAAATTACCCCATAAAAATTCCAGATTATTTTTTTTACCTTTTGTAAATTATTTGTATTTAGTTCATATGACAAAGTAAAAATAAACTTGTGTCAGTAGTGTTGAAGCATTACATTTGTCATTCAGTAATTACAAATATATTAAATTATTACTCGTAATTTTCTGAAAAACTTCTGCACCAACGGTTTGTCTAATACTGAATTTTGTTGCTGAAACTATATTCCAAAGAACTGCATGTCTGCAGTGAATTTGTCAGGGTTTTTTTTGATTAACCGAAGAGGCAAGTGTTTGATGTATTTGTGTCAAAACAAACGTCAGTTTTCCTGAAATAATTTTCTGTCCTCAATCTCAACAGAGGGCTTGAACGACGTCATCTTATATCATCAACCTGATGACAAAAAGAAGAATCGCGGCTTCTGCTTCTTAGAGTACGAGGATCATAAAACGGCAGCCCAGGCGCGGCGTAGATTAATGAGCGGCAAAGTGAAGGTTTGGGGGAATGTGGTGACTGTAGAATGGGCCGATCCCATAGAAGACCCCGACCCTGAAGTCATGGCTAAGGTACGTTGTTTTCCACAAACAGCACTAGTGCAACAATAGATTAGGTTTGGGTGCCGATAAGCCCAAAATTGTATATATCGAAGAGTAATTTTATGACAACATGCATCTCAGTATGCATGTTTTTTTTTTTTTTTTGGAAATATGGTTATGATACCAAAAAAAACCCCATGATTCTGAACTTAGCAAGTCAGTTTTCACCTGACATGATCTCTTATCTGTGGGTTTGTTCACTTGCATGGTTGCATAATGTAACACATACAGTACATTCCTTAATTCTGAGAAATAAAAAACCAAATGGCTTTGTCTTCAGACTTGATGTTTTAAAATCTTTAAAGGTCCCATATTGCCAAAACTGAAATTTCCTGCCTTTTTTCATGATAACTGAGGTCTAGGGGCTATGTAACTACCATATAAGTTTCAAAACAGTCAATCCACAGTAAAGAGCACACAGCCTGCATAAAGTAGCTGTGATTTTTCACGAGCCGCTGTGACTTCCGTAAAAATGTGACGTCCGAACTACTCAGTCACCACCCCGAGCACCACCCACCGTCCTTTTGCCAAACCCCCAGACAGTATCGCGTCCATCCCATTGCTGAGCAACAACAACACGGAAACCTATGGAAAGGTTAACTTTAACCAGATCGGCCGACCTGTAACGTTACTCTCTCACTCAAAGGACGGATGATCTGACAGAACTGTTACTATGAGGTGGATCACGTCTAACATGTATAGTAAAGACAAACTCACCGTGTCTATCTAGTCACGACGAAGATGTAAATGCATTTCAATTTCAGCAGGCAACTGTTTTTACAGCTACATTATTATTCCAGCCACAATTGATCACAATAATGTATATACGGTTACAAATGATTATATATAAATCGTCAGTTTGTTGTTTTACACACATGCACACAGACATTATTTCATACACGACACAGTTGTGAGATGCAAGAAATCTTCAGACGCACCCATAACAAAAGACCACACTTTATTGAACCTTCTCTGATAAGAAGTGTGCTCTGCAAACGTGAGCATTTTTGACGATCGTTTCTGTCCAGTCCGCTCGTTTTATCGCGTTTAATCACAGCTGTCGTTGGTTTTTTGTCTGGCAGTGGCAGCAGGTATGCGATCAAATTTCTAATTTGAGGCTGTATTACACTGATTCTGGCACCCAACATCACAACAAGATGATATTTTAAGTTTCTTCTGTAGCCGAATCTGTGCTGGTTTGAATGGGCCGCCTCCAGTTTTCCCTTTGTTTTGCTTCCAGCTTAGTGCGGTGACGTAATCATGACGTTGGCTCTAACTAGTTACCTGTGGTTGGCCTGGCCGTGCGTCACTCAGGAAACAACAGGCCAATCAGAAGAGAGGCTCATGAATATTAATTAGACAGGCCAAAATCGACCTGTTCTTAGCAGAGCTCCTGAAAGAGGAGCTGTAAAAATATATTGAGATGGTTTTTGGTACTTATACCGCAAATATATATTCTTAAGGACATCAAAACCTAAAATAAAACTCCAGAAAGGTGTACAATATGGGACCTTTAAATCTGCAGTCTGTTTTCTCAAGTCACAAAAGGTTACAGGCCCAAATTATCGATGAGTAATAACGAAACATAGCCTAAAGAGAAAAAAAACTTTGTCAGCTGTGGATGACTTAAATGATTTTGTAATTTTGTATTTAGCATTATAGTAATTAGAGAAGACTTTCTAACTGTAATGTAAGTGCGTAAAATATATAGTGATGATATTAGTCAAGCAGCTTAAGGTTGATTATCTGTGTAGCTGTGAAGTTAGAATGAGAATAATTGAGAATGAGGATTACAAAATCTTGAATTATAAATGGTCAAGTTTATACTGATAAGATTATTTTGCGTGTATTGTGTAGGTCAAAGTCCTCTTTGTAAGAAACCTGGCCAGCACAGTAACGGAAGAGCTTCTGGAGAAGACGTTCTGTCAATTTGGCAAACTGGAAAGGGTTAAAAAGCTTAAAGACTACGCCTTCATCCACTTTGAAGAGCGAGATAGTGCTGTTAAGGTAATTATCTCTTCCTCTGCATCATTTGAGAGGTTGCTGGTAATTTCTGCACAGATTTTAACCAGTGTTTTTTTATTTTTTATTTTTTTATTTTTTATTTTTTTTCCTGCAGGCTCTAGCTGAAATGCACGGGAAGGATTTGGAAGGGGAACAAATTGAAATCGTCTTTGCAAAGCCGCCTGATCAGAAAAGGAAAGAGCGAAAGGCCCAGAGACAAGCTGCTAAAACTCAAATGTAAGGCAATTTATGAGCTTTGTCACATAACTAACTCCCCACGAATACACATGGAGAAATATAGCACAACAATGCTCTCAAGGCCTAAAGCTGACATTAAAATACAGCGCAAAAGTTCATAGTAACTAATGCACTATTACTTATAATTTCATTTTATGTAAGTATCTGCTATACCAGGGGTTGGCAACCTATGGCATAACATATGAGGGATAATCACTGGCACGCAAGCAATAGGGAAAACTGCATACCGACGTAGATTTTGAGGTAATCATTCCTCATAGTTACAAAGCCCATTAGGATCTATAAAGAACAAAAACAAAAAACCCTGTGCTATACTGTTATAAAGATCTCATTGATTTACATCACAAGCATCAGAGGTTCATCATATAAATATCAGCATCTGCACCAAATTGCATCTTTTTGCTCAGTTTGTGTCTCAGAATAAAACTGAGCTGTTTTTCATTTATATTCTCACTATATATTAGACTATATGAGCCAAAAAAGCCTGACGGATCAAATATAGCAAAGTGACCCCAGCTGTTTTTCTCAACTCACATTTTAATAATCATTACTCCTATATGTGACCCTGGAGCACAAAACATCTTAAGTAGCACAGGTTTATTTGAAGCAATAGCCAACAATACATTGTATGGGTCAAAATGATACATTTTTCTTTTATGCCAAAAATCATTAGGATATTAAGTAAAGATCCGTAAATATATCAAAACTTCATTTTTGATTAGTAATATGCATTGCTAAGAACTTCATTTGGACAACTTTAAAGATGATTTTCTCAATATTTTGATTTTTTGCACCCTCAGATTCTCAAATAGCTGTATCTCGGCCAAATATTGTCCTGTCCTAACATTTATTCAGCTTTCAGATGATGTATAAATCTCAATTTAAAAAAATTGATCCTTATGTTTTGTGGTCCAGGGTCACATATAGTGTGTAAGTGTTGTAGGTCTTTTATTTGCTGTTGTCTCCCCTTTACATGCCCACTTTTCCAGCTTTACTCCGATTTGAGGTGTGACCAACCAGTGCTGATACACTCAGACTCTTGAATGGTTGTATATGGATTGTAAACATGTGCATGTGTTTCAGGTATGATGAGTATTATTACTACGGGCCGCCGCATATGCACCCCCCGACGAGAGCAAGAGGACGAGGCGCTAGAGGAGGTTATTCGTATCCCCACGACTATTACAGCTATGAAGATTATTACGATTACTACGGCTATGACTATCACAACTACAGAGGCGGTTACGACGACCCCTACTACGGCTACGACGACTTTCAAGCTCATGTCAGAGGAAGAGGCAGCAGAGGAGCCCGGGGCCCCACACTCTCCAGGGGCCGCGGCTCCACCGGCAGCAGAGGACGGGCCGGTTTCTCTCAGCGCATGGGGCCGGGGTCCAGCCGAGGCGGCCGGGGGTCCAGAGGAGGCGTCCAGCAGAGATGTCGAGTGGTACGTGATGTGTGGGTGGAGCACTCCTGGAGTGTTGGCAGGAGGTTTTGAAGCGCTCTAGGCTAGATGTGCACTCATTTCAAGTCAAATTTGACAAAGGACATAGTGATCAAAATACATGTTTTGGCGTTTGTTTTTTCCTTCCCCTCCTTTTCGTATTGCTTACATATGCAAGGCACCTTGTGGACGAAACGGACCAAAGGTTTGCACTTTCTGCTCTTTCATTCCTGGAATTTCACGGCACTTATGTACACTGATTTATTTTTTGACTTCTGCATATGCAAAGTGTCTTCATCGAGAAGTACTCAACTGTAGCACAAGCTGTGCTTAGGTCTGAGCGATGTAACTTAAACATCTGTATTTTTCAGGTTTTATATTTGAGTATTTGCTGGTGATGCACCATAATTAATTTTCAATATTGGCTAAAACCGCTTTAGAGAGCAGAAATCATTGACCAAAATGGTGAGGTTTAATAAGCGCTTCTCCGTTTGGACTGTATCAGTGTCTATTTCATGCACAAAACATGGATAAACTACAACAGGTAAACATAGATTTGTAATTAATCAACCTTCATTTTGATGAACCGACATCTTTTAGTCTATGCTGTTTTCAGCACACCATTTTCCAGCCCCTCTTTTAAATGTTTCAACAACAAAATAGATTTTAAAAAAAATATTCTATTGTTAAAACGTCTTAAGTACAATTTAAATGTTTATATACAAGTCAGTTTTTGAGTGTTGGTTGTTAAATGATTAGTGGTTGATTTATTTAACTTTGTTTTTGGTGTTCAGATTTTCAAAATGAAAACCTTTTAATTTCAGTTTGGTTAAAATAAAAAAAATTTAAAAAAACATTTTGGTGCAGGACTAGAATTTGCTCTGAAATGGCTTAGATGTGCCTTTCCCTAATCAAAACAACCATTTTAGCAGATTAGAATCTCTAAATGCAAAACTCAGTAAAAACAGTAAAAATCTAGTAAAAAAAAAAAATAGTTTGTACTACATAAACTCGGACAAAAGGATGAATTTTAAATCATATGGAAGCCCGTTTCCGCCACTGAATAAACAATTTTAAAAAAAAAGGTTGCGACAATTTTGCGACTTTTTTTTCCTCAGAATTGTGAGAGAAACTCAATTCTTAGAAAAAAAAGTCAGAATTGTGGGTTTATTTCTCGCAGTTCTGACTTTATTTCTCAGAATTGCAACTTTCTCGCAATTACAAGTTTATATCACGCAATTCTGAGAAAAAGTCAGAATTGTGAGAGAAAAAGTCGCAATTACCTTTATTTTTTATTCAGTGGTGGAAACGGGCTTCTGTAATAACATCATTTAAACTTATCAGTAAAATAATATATGGAAAAAAAAAATGGGAAGGATTTACACATTGAATTAAAGGTAGAAAGACTAAAATAGTATTTTCTTGTAAATACGTTTTTTAAGTGTCCAAATATTTTTATTGTATGAAAAATGTTGCTTTTGAGGAATTATGCATTTAAATCTACTGGTTCAAATGAATCACGGAAATAAAGTTATGAACTCTAATGCTAGTAAAGTTCAAAATAGAGGATTTTAAAACACACTCTCATCATAATCCTAAAACTAGTCTAAAGATTGGCTCATTAGGACACTTCATGGGCAAAATCATTGTCACTATTTTGTAAATATTCTGTCTCCCAGCCTTCGCCGTAAATGCATCTCAAAACCTGTCTGTTTTAAACATAATGATTTAATTGCTGCGACTGGACATCCTCATGCTTTAGCACACGCATTGATGTCAGCTACTTGTTGCAGCAATGACGTCTCCACGTTTCTTTGAAAACATCCTCATGTTGTGATGACTCGGATAACTGGATTTTCACCGTCTCCTGCGCTTTTGTTGTGAAGGTCCTGCATGAACCTGATTCTGTACCTCCGCTTGTGTTTGTGTGAATAAAGCATGCGTGTTTTTTGTTTTACCAGGGAAAGGGGGTCGAGGCTGGTCCTGACCAGGTAGTATGAAGACTGACTTGTTGTATGGGGTTACACCGGATGCTACCAGTGTTCATAAGGTTAACGCAAAGACCTAATGATATTCCAGCCTGTATTGAAGCATATCTCCTATACTGCCACCCCCAACAAACCATAAAAAAGTTCTCAAGTCGAAACCCTGGACACCTAGTTTTCCCCATTCGGAGCCCATCTAAATAAGCCAGCTCACTACTACCCCCCGGTTATATAGTCTAAACACGCCACATTCTGGAGCTGAAGTTCAGACTCTCAAGGATCCCCATACGTCAGATGTGTTTTGCACTTTTTTTCTTTTTCTTTTTTACTCCTGCGTTTGAAGTGGCTCAGAGGAGCTTGATGCTGATGTATATTTTTGTGCTAACTACAATTTTGTTGTCGGAATGTCCATGTTAACCTAAAGCGCTTGGATTCGGCCAGAGAACATCTGCGGGGTTTTGGTGTAACCGCCTCAACATGGACAAGTCAGGCATTCCAGGAACGTGGTTCTTTTCAGAACTTGTCTTTTTAAGGGTCGGTTAACTACCTCAGTAGAGAGGATTCAACTACCCTGCCTGTACTGTAAATAGGGACACGTCGAAGCATAGGAGCAGGGCTTGTTTCTTATGAAATATGCACAAGGGCAGCAGGTACTCTTAATGTAATATAGTCAATCGGCTGCTGCTCTGACATTGCAAACAGTAAAACTGGGCATGCAAATGAATCTCATATGATGAGCTGGAACAAGCCCTGCTTTTATCCTCCTTTCAACTGAATTAGCTGCCTTGCTTCTTCAGATTATGTAGTTACTGGGTGTATGATTGTATGATAGTTTGGAATAAAATGTTACTTTTGTATTGGCTTAAACATCACAAATGCATCCGCTGCATTTGCTAAGCCCTGCAGTGTCCTTTTTTCTGCCAGTGCTGGACGGCGAACACCAGTCGACAAGCAATGAATTATGTGGGTTTTATAATCAATCATGACTTTAGGCGAGCGGTATTAACGCTTGCCAGGCTTGCGTTCGTTCGCAGGCAAGTGATCAACTGGTTTTTGTGGAAAAAGGGACACTGCAGCTTCAGTTTATATTCCATATATAGCAAGCAGGTGACCGAACCATTCAACCGGTTTTGTACACAGTTAACTCCCTCTCGATAAAGCTGTAACATTGCAACCTTTTGAAAAGATGTGTGAGCAGTTTTAAACTATTGTTGGTGGCCAACAACGTTTTTGCATTCCAGCAAATAAATTGTTTTATACTGTAAAATGAGGTGAGTGTAACTTATTTTTGTAATAAAGGTTTTGAATTCTATCTTAAAACCCGTTCACTGTCGTCATCTTGTCGTCTGGAAAGATGTGAATGAAGGCGTTTCATGTGCTGCTGGTTTCTTTTTGTATACATAATTGGTATGGGACTTTGTCGAGTGAAACTTGCCTACGCTGTAAAATTATTAAAAAAAAAAAAAAAAAAAAGTTGAGCAAACTTAAAAGTTTAAGGCAACCAGCGTCAGCAGATTGAGTTCTCTCAACTTATTTTTGTAGGAGATTTGAGTTTTCTCAACTTAAAACAAGAAAACTCAAAAATCTGCCGTTCAAGGCAACCAGCTTCAGCAGATTGAGTTTTCTCAACTTGTTTATACAAAAATAAGTTGAGAACTCAAAAATCTGCTGAAGCTGGTTGCCTTGAACTTTTAAGTTTGCTCAACTTTTTTTTTTTTTTTTTTTTTAATTGTGTACAGGCCTGTGTGAAACGAGGCTTGTACAAGTTTGTACAAACAGGGCTATTCTACGCTGATTAAAAAAAAAAAAAAAATTGGTGAAAGTTTACTTTGAAACAATTCTCACTTGTAAATTGATAGTAAATGTTTAATCTCTGTAAAATAATTAGTTATTTGTACCGTTTTCACTTTATCTCTGTGTTAGCAAAGGTAAGTCGTGGAAATCTTGTTGGGATTGTTACAGATTCCACTCACACATCCGTTGGACGCTAGGGGCTGCATAATAAGTGCATTTGCTTTTTAGTTCATAAGGGTTATCAAAAACATCAATGGCAAATATTTGACACCTATTTAGACTAATTAACCTGTATCTGTCAAACACATGGTCCAGTCTTAACGAGACGACATACAAAAAGACATTCGGATGAGTTTTTTCCGATTCTGCCCATAGGGGGCGCTACAACTACAAACCTCTCAGAAGACCACAACAGGTTGATCACAGAAAATTTGATGGCTGTCTTTAGGGCAAGCGCAAACCAAGGCATGAAAATTAAATAGTAGAAATCAACAGTTTCAGCAAATAACAATTTCGTTAAATGATAAAGTACCTTCATTGGACTGTAAAAATGAGTAATAACTGGCCACAATGTAGCTGCAACAAATGATTATTTTGATAGATTAATCGCCGATTATTTCACAGAGTAGTTTTTTTTATTCTGCCTTTACAATTAAAATTGTTACATTCTAACTAAGAAATAAAACAAGGTAATAACTTCAGCTTTTGAAGATGTCAATTATATTATTATTGCACAATTACAATTATTCAACTATTTTTTACAATACAAATAAATTTGGCACACAAAATGAGATGACAAAGACATTCTCGTTCACCATTTAACTAAATGAAGTAACTGACTGACTGATGCATCATTGTGCCTGAGCTTCTGTTGTAAGAGAGATGGATACGGAACAAAATAAAGGTAAGCGATAAGACATTTTAATTTTGGATAAATTATTTTATTCACAACATTCACTCTATTAAAACACTTAGTAGCGGTATAATAATCAAAACAGTCCTGAGCTAGATTAAGCTTTTATCTATGCAAACCAAACTATCACTTAAATCTATTATAACTATACATTCAAGAAAAAGAAAACTTTTGTCTTATTGTTGCCCCAAGTGGCAAAAATCCCTCATGGTATTGGGTGAGCTAACAGTGATTTTCAACAGATTTCAACAGAAAAACACTACAGGAATTTGTCATTTTATTTCAATCTATTTAATTTGTTTCATTTGTTGACAAACCAGTTTGCTTTTTTACAAAACCTTATAAACATTTTTGAAAAACCATGCTCCAACTTAAGAGCCCTTGCTAAAGTGAGGTATGGTTAAATTTAACTCTTAAAATCACACCAACTTAATACAATGAACACAAAATATGTGCCAATAAAAAAAAGATTGGATATTAGGTTTACGGTCAACTGATGTCTTTATTTCACCAAATGCAGATACACAAATCATATTCAACTCAAGCATTTCAAACTTACTGCAGAAGAGATTAAGCTCTGATTGAATCTAGTGTTTTCTGCTCTCAGACCCCCAGGAGTTTCTTGGCCATATAGCCAGGCATACTGTAGAGGAACAGGGCCACAATGGCAAGAAGCAACAGCGCCAACACAATTTTGATGACCAGCCACTTGTACTGGTTGCAGATGAGATGGTGGACTGCCTTTAGCGGGCTAAGGAACCACAGGAATGTGATGTCAGGGCGGCTGGGGGGACAAAACCATTGAACAAGCTTTTAAAAATTGGGTTTGAATTAATTGTGAGCATGCGCATATTTAAAATGTGTCTCATTGATGACATGCAGTTTTGGCAAGTGTGTAATAGTGCACATCAGTGCTCATACTCGTGAGTTAGTAGTCAACACTGCTTTGTTCTCCATTAGAGATTCAACACTAGTTATAAGAGTTTAATTTCTCCTTACAATGGATGTTAAATGAGCCTGTTTATTGTGAAATATTAAAGGATAATAATCCATGATTGGGCTGTTTTTTTTTAGAGTATAGGTGCAGAAAGTGTAGGATTTTCATGAACTATTAATAAACAAAATGCATGCAGTTTTCTTTGATTTATTAGTAGCATCCAAAGCACACAATAACACAACTTTCAGGGAAGAAAAATGTAACTTCCACCAATCTGAAAACCCCAGACGCATATGAATTGATATAAACACATTTTACATCAGCACTGGATTTGCAGACAAATGAGACCACCACATGTTTTTAGATTTTGTATGTTATCTGAAACACAAAGAACTAATGACTACGATTGGATAAAAGGTTTTCAATGCATAAAATGTGAAAAGCTGAAATTAGCATTTTCCAAAAGAACTGCTACAATCTCCTGTCAGCGTCTGATGATCATCAATGACTTTGTGTTCTCTGCTGGGCTTTGCTATTTAATAGTATGTTTAGGATCATTCACTTAAACTAATGATTTTTAACACAGATGAAAAACAATAAGAATGCATATGACTTCTCCAACAAACAAATTCATAATTCCAAAAACAACCGCTTCAGTCAAGTGAAATAATACTGCAGTGATGCTAAACGTTACAGGCACTGAGAAAGCTTTTCAAGCACCTAGAAGCTTTTTCACCATGTAACCTGGCATACTGTACAGAAACAAGCCCAACATCGCTAATAACAACAGAGCCACCACAATTTTGATGACCAGCCACTTGTACTGGTTGCAGATGAGATGGCGGATTGCTTTGAGCGGACTGATGAACCACAGGAAGGCTGTGTCAGGACGGCTGGTGGGACAAAGAAAAATGTGTGGCACAGCAGTGGACGAACTTTAATTGTCAAAATCATTACGAATTGGGGATTTATTTTCAGTTTATTCAGATGTGTACTGGGAGACATATACTAATTCTATTATTATAATGTCTGTGTGAATAGCATAACCAAATATAATGGTTTATGGCAGCACAGAAAGCTATCCTTGAAACCACTCAACGCTCAACTCAATTTAAAGTGATATAAGCACGTTTACTCTTTTGATATCAGGTGTTGGCCAAAATTCATTGACCTTGTCAGTGGATATAAAAATTGAGAAACCATTAGAAAAACCCCTATGGGTTCACCACTAATCTACTTTACACTTAAACAAGCACATATTAGCACTAACATTCTTCATTATGCTGACTGCCTATAAAGGTCTTTAGCTAACTCACAAAACAAAAAATATTCAAATCTCAACATCTGAGAGATTCTTCTGATCACAGGACGCTTTTAAAGTAACCTAACACCATTTCACCAAATGTTTCCCAGACTCTTAGATATGAACTGGCCTCCTTACCAGATTTTAATAATCATCTTTAATTCAATTTACTCCAGCAGCTACTTCTCAAGGTTTCTGGATAGAAGGTGAGGCAACTGCGACATCATGATTATTAAACAGACTGATATTTGGGGTGAAACAATTTTCTTTAATACAGCATATTTCAGAGATTTTGTGATAAATGAAGATCTGGAAAGGGATATAATTCTAATTTTTTTTTTTTTTTTTTTTTTAAGTACACATTCCTTTTCTGGGATGTTACATCATGTCAGGAGAAATTTTGTTTAAACCAGGATATTTTTAGTCTTTAATCAAAGTTGGAAGCAGGAAAACAAGAAGCTACCATCTATTTTCTATGAAACACTCTGTGATAAAATATTTTCAGTATTTTAAATGTTAATTATATTTTTTAAAAGTGATTTAGTTTAGTTAGATTTATGTTTAGTTCAATAAATAAACACATAGGGCCAGTTTTACTAAACAGGGAAAATTAGCATGAGAGCGCAATTCCAAAAGAGCGCCGATGGGCGTGGAAATTTCTGCGGGTGATTTACTAACAACTCGCAAATTAAAGAACAAAAATTATCGGCATAGTCGAGAATAAACAATAAATAAACAAATAAGCCACAGTGCCTTGAAAAAATGAAGGGTTGCAACAGTTTTGTTAGACTTGGTATTGCATGACTCCTAGTTGACGGTTCCAAGACGTCTTTTATTTCCTGAAGCAAATTAAAAATAACATGGCTTGTCAAACGATATGTTCGGATAATGTGTTCTTCTGGCATTCAAAATAAAATAATATGTGTGGAAAAAATCCTCTCCCCTCTACCACACACTCTTTGTTCTCTGCGGTGCCTCCTCCAGCAACAACAATTGCAGCCACTTCAAGAGCAAAATAGGTTAAAGGGGGTCATATGATGCGCTTTCAAGTTTTCCTTTCTCTTTGGAGTGTTACAAGCTGATTGTGCATAGATAAGATCTGTAAAGTTGCAAAGACTAAAGTCTCAAATCCAAAGAGATATTCTTTATGAAAGTTAAGACTCGTCCACACCCCCCTAAAACGGCTCATTCAAACACACCCCCACGTCTAAGGAAGGAGGGAGGAAGGAAGGAAGGATGTGGATGTCTACGTCAAGATGTGGAAATATTTGCATAATGCAGCCCAAATGTTCACGCAAAGAAAGAACGCATGGTTTCAGTAACCGCAGTAGTGTTGATGAAGCCATGCAGGGAGACGCTGTGTGTTTCTAGGCGAAAGCAAAAGCACTTTATTTGGTCTTCCGAAAGTAGATGCATTTAGGAATCATTAAGATTACTTACAACAGAACAGCAACGCATTTTATGGACGACCGTTTCATGAACCTAGGAGAGGAGGTCACTCTGACTTTGCTATGACAATCTGGCGCTTCTGAATCAGCGACTGTAAGTATGTTTTGTTATTAGTTTAAGTATTTGCTATTGACTGTTCAAATGCGGAGTTATGTGCAGTGTAGAGTAACGCGTTGTGTGTGTGTATGTGTGTGTGTGTGTGTGTGTGAGAGAGAGAGAGAGAGAGAGAGAGAGAGAGAGACAGGGTCACATCACAGTGGAGTCAGCTTTCTTAATTGCGGCTTGTGTACTGCAAATATATAGCATCATCACTGTCTGTCACACAACTCAGTTCCCCATTTGGGCTTGAACTGATGGTAAAACTAAGGACATTATTAACTGCCTTTATATTTACTTTGAAAGCTGAAGCTCACGATTGTTGTAATGGAAGTTACATTTCCGACGCGTGCTTGTGGTGTTCGGCCAATCACAGTGCAGTGATCCAGTTGGCCAATCAGAGCAGACTGTGCTTGTCGGAAGGAGAGACTTTGTAGAAAACGAAGCGTTTGAGAGAGACGGGGCATAGAGGACCTACAATAATGTACAGTATTTGAAAAATAATGTGTTTTTTGAACATTAAAGCATGTCAACGTTTTCTGTTACACCAAATACACCAAATAATGAACTTTGAAATAACATCATATGACCCCTTTAAGACATGCTTTTTTGGGCATTAAATAAGGGTGCAAATGCCAGTTATTTAATGAGCGCAAACGTTAGTAAAACGCGTTGTGTGATTCATTTGAATACTCTCCTCCTGTAAATTTTGCGTCTGAAAGGGAAACTCCTAGAAATGTATATTCATTAAGGTCAAGTGCAAAAATAACTGTGTCCATGCCTTTTCAGCGCTAATTCTTCACTGCGCATCTTTAGTAAAATCTGACCATACTATTTTAAGGCCAAAAGACGGTTTGTGCTGCCACAAGCTGTTAGTAAAACTGGCCCTTCAATTTTTATACTTTAGTGAAAGTGAAAAATGGTTAGAGCACTGAAGGTAGATGTAAAGACAAATGTTGCTCTTACTTTGGTTTCTCCAAGGGATCTGGTTCGTTGCGTCCTTCACCAACAGGACTCTTCTCGGCCTCCTCACCTGTCAGCAGTTGAAGCTCTGCTTCTACTTTTCCCTTAAGGGATAAAAGAGGTTAAGTTAAAACTATCAAAGCTGAACAGAACATGCTACAATTCCACACTGATAGTTTAGGATGAGCATTTTATTGTTTAAAGAGTCAGGTCATGCAAAAATGAAAATTCTGTAGTATAATTTGTATTATTTATTTTCTTTCACTCAACATAAAGAAAGATATTCTGATGAATGTTTAAAGCACTGTTTGGAGCGAAAGGTGCTTTTTACTATCAAGCCCCCCAAAAAGCACCATGAAAGTATGATTGCAGTAGTCCGTATGGCTTGCAGGATGTCACATGATGGTCATGTTTTAGCTGCTGTTCAGCATGTTGTGTATCATGTGACTGAGTTTGAAAATGCAGAAGTGTAAGATTTGAAATTTGAATGCTTGGTGGGGAGACTTTTCAGTGGATCGTTTCATTTTGGTTTGGAAGAACAAAAAAATATTGGTAACACTTTAGTTTAAATTGATGTAGTTACATGTTAAATATAGTATTTTACTATAGTAATCAGAGTAAATTATATATATACACTGTTAGACATTTCTGTAATTTCTACAGTTATTTACTGTATATCACCCAGTATAATACTGCAAATTCCCTTTACAGTAAGTAACTGTAATACCCTTTGCATCATGGGAATCATGGGTTCTGTGACATCAGACCCCACATATAGAGACTTACTGTATTTTTTAAAATTGCTGTATACTACTGTATTTGCTGTAACGGACTACACTTGTTTTATTTCCCTTATTTCTTACATTTGGATTGACAAGATTTGCCCTGCACCGTGTCTACAATGCCGCAAGCTTGAAACTGTCTACACTGGACATGTTACATCGCTTGTAATGATGGGAAAATACATTTGTCCTTGATGTCAGAAACAGCGTGAGCACTTGGAGTACTACGTACATCAAAAATTTACCGTGGCATCAGTTTACTGTCCACATCCACTCACTGTACATAGTATCATGGATTATAATGGGTTCTACATTGTCTTTTGTCGTGTCGTGCTACGCCGTTCGCGTCCGAGGAAAACACGGATCCAGCGGGGCATGTGCCACGGGTTCTACCCGGGGATGAACCCGCGAGAGTGGAAGAGTTCTGGAGAACATCTGCGCTGTGTGTCGACGCACCATACAAGAGAATAAGACCAGCAAGCAAGGTAAAAATATACGTATGTTTGTCTGTGGGTTTTCGTCTGATTTTTGCACACCAGTTTAACCTAGTCACAATTTATCCGTTAACATGGCGGTAACAAACTTTACTATGGTAAACTGCGCTGTCGGTTCCAAAAACTTTTGTCAGCTTATTGAATTACCGAATTAAAATTATTTTAATGAGCAACGCTTATCTTACATTAACATTAAGTTAACTAATGTGTTTTGTTCAGGTGTTAGTTAATGTTTGCCAGTAATAAAAGGTAGTTTTATGGCTAGCTGCCTTTCTAGTTTTAGAATTAGTTTGTTATAGTTTTTAATGGAATTTAATATTTACTGCATTTTTTGTTTTTGTGTTTTAAAGGCAACTGCAATGAAGCATCAAGAAAGACATGAGCATGCCAGCCACCCTGAGACTGATAATTCATGGTAAGAGAACAACTATGGTTTTGAGAGGTTTGAGTGTTCTACATGGGGTTTGCCTTTTAAAAGTGTGCAATTTCTACTTCTTGTTTTTCAGGTAACACATTTCTGTCACTAACAAAGTGGATGGCGAGCAAAGGTGGTGGCCACGGTTTGGAGCAGCACCTGGGTTTTTTCAGATGGCTATGTATTTTTTCCCCATTATGTTTCTGTTGCCTAAAGATTCTTTGTGAGGATAAATCCAAAGGATACAACACAATGCACTGCAAAACCTAAAATGAACAATTTACAGTAGTATACTGATGAATTAGATTTTGTTATAGTAAGTTACTGTAAAAACAGTACAGTTTGCTACTGTAAATCTTAATTACAGTAACTTACTGGCAACAGTGTTTACCTTTACTGCGGACGGGACTGGGTGGTCAAAAAAATGTAGGGCGGGTCCCGCGGCCAAGATTTGGCACATATAGAATGATGGAGTTACATAAACACTAGGCTTGCTTTGGTAGTTGGTGTTACATGGTGTTTGATTAAAAATGATATTACTTGCCCGCCATGGCACCTCGTCGTTTTGCTTTTTTTTTTTTTTTTTAAATAGAAATAAAAATAATTTAATTCAGATGGAAACCATGCAACACTAAACTGAAAATGTCTGCTCTGCTTCACAGTACAGCTAGGGTTGCCAGGTCTGCATGTCAAAAATAGTCATTCCAGTCAAAAACAGCTCAATGTAGCGCAATGACCATATCCCAAATATCAAAACTCAAAATTTGTTTACATACATTTATGCTTGTGAAGCACTTTGAGTTGCATTTTATGTATGAAAAGTGCTATACAAATAAATTATTATTATTATTATTCAAAAGCAGTTTAAATACCGCACATATTGATAGCGGTATTTAATATTTTTTACATGCTCACAGCAGCATGTTGTGGATATATTGGCAGTAGCAAGTCTCGGTACTTGCTCTGCCGCAGCAGTGTAGCAGATCTATTCCACCAAGACCAAATACATTAATATTGTCTTGCATATTACCATGCCAATCCCTCAGAGAGTTGTCATGGCAGAACTAACTCTAAAACAAACCTTATCCTAATTCTAATTTCATGTAGTTAAATAATATTACTCAGTACTTATTTGTGTATTTACGCTGT
Organism: Tor tambroides; assembly: GCA_021397915.2. Taxonomy (NCBI): domain Eukaryota; kingdom Metazoa; phylum Chordata; class Actinopteri; order Cypriniformes; family Cyprinidae; genus Tor; species Tor tambroides. Next base: position 31,142 of record JAFVLL020010630.1, read on the forward strand.
AGCACTAAAAATGTGTAGCCTGAATATTGCACATATTGCAATAGTAGTCATTTTTAATGTGTCTTTTGCCAGCCAACAGCTGACGTGTCCTGACATGTTACATGTCAGCCAATGAAATTGCATTTGCACTAGTGTTGCTGTGTGTTCACATCACTTTCTGTGAAAACACCCTCCTCCTCCCCAGCACCACCTGTCTAGATCCGCTTATGGGTGGTTTATGTTTGTCTGTTTGTGCAGCCGCAGCTTAGATGCTCATGGCACGTTTGTGTATATCTTATGCTGGGTTCCTTTCACACTACATGACTGTTTAATGAAGTTGCTGTGGTTTGCACATTACATAACGAATTGGTGACTGAAGGTCACACAATAGTACATAATATTTAACTTCGAAGAATCCCCAACTACTCTGTATCTGCCCTGCATCTTGCTCTCTCATTGGTTGTAGGTTGTCACCGATGTCAATTCCAGTCAAAACACATTTCACACTGCAAGAGTCACAGCAGGGTCCAAATATTTAGCCTGCTAAATATTTTTTTAGGCTTTGACAATGCATCAGCACTTCTCTCGGATCGTGCCTTTTAAACGTCATACTATGCAGTCATCGCTTACGTGAAGAGCACTGATTTGCCTCTAATTTTGGGCTTTTGTCAGCGATCTATAGAAAACTGTTGGTTGAGTGAAAATCGGGCATAAAATCATGTAGTGCATACCCGGCAGCATGGTAAGCAGGTTAATTTGTTTAGTTGCACAGTGCCACCTAGTGGTAAGGAGATATGAAAAATGAATATTTTTGCTTATAATTTTTGAGTGGTTTGGCCAAAAATGACAAGACTGGTCTCTTTTGATCTGATGCAGCATGCGGAGTTGAACTATACCCAATTTATCCAATGTCAGCCATTTTGGGCATCGACCATTTTGAATTATGTCGCAAAAAATGACATATTTAATGAATGCATTAGCTTATCTCTAAACTCTGTATGTGTCATCGGCACCATGCCCTGAAGGTACTCGAAAAGTTTAGGGGCAGCGCCACCTTGTGATCAAAATTTATAATGAAATTTTAAAATATGCTAATAGCTTTTGATTTACTTCGCCTATTGTCCTGAGGCTGATCTTGATAGATACCTTGGATAATGTCAAGAACATTAAAATTATGCCATAATAGGCCAGACTTCCTGTCTGCTAATTTGATTTCCTTTGAAACCAAACTCAAAATTTTTGTTTACCACATCAACGAATTTGATGGCATGATGCCAAACTGTATCTGAGGCTGTATATCTGGAAGGCTTTGTGTATGCCATAAAATAATTTTACTAGTGATTGTATTTATGATTTTTCAGCCATTTTGTGTAAAATCATCTTAAAATGTCATTCATTTTTGGAGGCTGACAGACTAAAAAAAAAAAAAAAAAAGTCCAAATAGCAGTTCAGACATTCTGAAAAAAAATCAACTTTTGTATTTTAACAGAAGAAAAATCATGCAAATTTGTAACAACAAAAGGTACTAATTGTACATTATTAGTATATTGATGTGCAGGTCACTTACTGTAATTTCGAACTCGTCATTTTCATCTCGGGCCACAAATGGCCACCAGCCTTTAATTCTCTTCTGTTTGAAGATGTTGACCATGGGCATGTCTTGCTCATTCAGCACCATGTCAATGGAGCACTGCTTCGCTGTCTTTGCACCACGAGGAAATCGGTTCAGGTCTAGTTCAATTGCACCTGAAACAAAAACCAAACACACATGTGCCAGCATTAATGAAGGTCATTAGGATTGGGCCTGGATGTAAAATGACTTAACATCATAAAAATGCAACAGCACACCCAAGAAGTCGTCTGCAGAGAAGTGATCTGCATCCCACACTTGCAAATTCAGTCGGGCAGGAATCTTATACTCTGTCTCGTCCCAAGAAAACATGGACTCTTTCTTTGAGATGACGATTTTCTCTTCGGCCTGTAGGTAGTCAAAGGGGTAAACGAAGCGCCAGTTGAAATTGCCCTCTCCGGTCAGCGAGTGATAGTGGACATCTGTGTCCTGCTTGTCTTCTTGTTGGCCTTTCAGCCATCTGTTGGTCACAAGTTATGTGAAAAGATTTATCTTGAAAGATATGCATGTATTTGATAAAAAATACAGTAAAACAGTAATATTGTGAAATATTATTACATTTAAAAAATAACTGTTTCTCCATCTATTACTCCAGTCTCCAGTGTTACATGATCCTTCAGAAATCATTATAATTTGTAATAAAAATGTTGAGCAGCAAATCAGCATATTAGAATAATTTACTATGTGACACTGAAGTAATGATGCTGCAAATTCAGCTTTGATCACAGCAATCAATTACACTGTTACAATATATTCACATAGGAAACAATTATATAAACAAATAATTTAACAATATTACTGATTTTTCAGTATTTCGGATCAAATACATGCAGCATTGGCATGCAAAAAAAGATGTCTTAAAAAAGTTTTCTAAGTTTTCTGTGTAATTGCAGCCACCTGACTAGCAACTGGTCTTTGTGTGAATGTCCACAAAACTGAAGGATTTTCTCAATATAAGTGATAGCCTATTTTAGAAAGGAACATTTAAAAGATGAAAAAGAAGAGTTAGGGAGGCGTCAATATGTCAGTTATGATGCTCTTTGGTAATGTAAATGCTCTTTGCTCATTTTCTGTAGCTGCTTTTTGAATAACTGAGGAAATGTAAGCCTTGTAATTAGTAACTTACAATGTTTCTGTTAAATTGATATCATGTTAAATACAAATTCTGTCATATTAAAAACCATTAAGCTGCTTTTAGCCTTACACTGGAGTTGGTTCATTTTCCGGCAATGAAACTAAGTAAATAAATAATTTAATAAATTAGCACAATAATATAGTGTATTGCGATCTTACAGGCTGACGATATGACAATTGAGCATACTGCCCAACTAACCTGTACTTGAAGTGATTTGGATGAAAAAGATGCCATACCCTCTAACAAATATGTCACTGGATTTTTCTCCTGTGAAAATGTCATCGTCCTCCAGAACGACTTCGTCCGTGTTCCACACGATCACCCTGAGCTCAAACCTGTCAGTGACCAAAACATAGTTAGAATATAAAATATTCATCTGTATTTTGCTGAAGAATTTCACCAAGTGCTTCCTACTTCTTTGGCTTCCTTGGTGAAATATCGAGAGCGGGTCCAGGCGCAGGCATATCCTTCGGGAACAGGTCCACCCACAACTCAATCCTCCCCTACACCAAAGGCACTCATGTTCATTAACGGCTCATTAACACCATTTTATTAGCAGACAGTGGTGCCGTTTAGGACATTATTCCTGACCTGCTCCATCCCAGGTTTATCTGGATTCAGGAGAGGCCTGGTCTCCACGTGCTCTGGGACGAGTCTGCAGCCGATCCGTGGCATATCTTCCCAGCGGTTTAGCACAGCAAGAGCCAGGTGTTCATCCGTCTGTTTCTTCAGTCCTGTCAGAAAAAAGCATGTGCATTTGTTCTTATGTGCTGCTTTCCAGCTGAACTCAATGAATGCATAATACATATTTGACGCGATTAATGCAATATGCAGAATAACGCGTATTCCTTCCCTTTCCAAAAGCTTTTTGAATGTACATAAAAATACATGAGTATGTACCATTTTCATCCTCAAGTTCAGTCGGTCCCGTGTAAACTCTGTTCGCCACTTTCACTCTTCCCCCTGGGCCGTAATGGGGCGGATCCATTTTTCCATCTTTGCAGAGTTTGGCAAGGATTTGCGTTGGCTTCATTGGGTCCCTCCACACATTATAGCCATGACTAAAGAAAAACAGTAAGAAACATTTTATCCCGCCATCCCTTTTTGAAGCATGTAACAGCAATACTGCTACTTCTATGCCAGCATTTTTCCATTTATAAAAATACTTATATTTATGAGAATTATTAGTGTCATTTTAGTCACATGATTCTTTAGAAGTCTTTCCAATATGCTGATTTGCAGCTCAAGAAACATTTTATTATGACCGTTTACACAAACTTGTATACATTTATGACCGTTTAGACAAAAATATGGAGTACAAAAGATTTAAGAAAGAAAGTTAAAAGAAATGAGTACTTTTATAAAGCAAGGACATGCTAAATTGATTAAATGTGACAGTAAGTACATTTATCATGTTACAAAAGATTTCTTTGAAAGATGCTTTTTTGAAAATGTGATATTGTTACGTCTAGTTACCCAAGTTCGTGACATTTTTATTATTATTATTATTATTATTATTATTTTTCCATTTGTAAAAACACTTACATTTATATGATTTATAACAGCGTTATTTTGGTATCAATGAAATACTGTTTTAGTTTTTTATGAATATTTTGAATTTGGTTTTATTTTTCGATTTTTTTCGTTTGTTTTCATTTTCATCTAAGTTTTAGTAATTTTTTTGTGTGTTTTGCCATTTTATTAGTTTTTTATAATATGTCTATATATATTTTCATTAATTTATATTGCAGTTTTAGTTGTAGTTATTTTAGGACGTCAGGACTAAATAAAAATGAAAAATGTTGTTGAAGTCGATTAAAAAAAAAGTTAAACACTAAAACCATAAAATATTTCATTTCTTAAATAAACATTTGCCTGAAAAAAAAGAAGTAAAGAAACTCAGTTGCCAAAATAACTAAAATTAAAACTGAGAAAAAAAAGAAAAAGAATACATAGCTACAAGACATAGTTAACCTAATAACAATGACAATGGCAATACTAAAACATAAACATTAAATTTGAATTAAAATGAAAAGAAATAAAAACTCATTCAAAATATTTATTTTGCCAAAATATTTATATTTACCCCCATCAGTACTGTCAAGTAAATTGTCATCCGCAGACTCTCTAATGTGTTTGAAAGAAGTTAGTTTTACACACATTGCGTAGTTGGCGCTGAGACCACATGTTGCCCTGTGTTTGCTGTAGAAACGGTTCTCCAAGTCAATCTTTGTCTCCCCAATCAGGTCATCGGTTCCCACCAAATCCCAGTCATAGATGGACACGGTGAGGGTGGAATCCATTGGGAGCGTTGCTTCAATATCAAAAGACCTGGGAGTTTGAAGTTTGAAGTTAATAGTAATCGAGTGATGAAAGAGAACAACAAGATCGAAGTGTTAATGTACTGACTTTCCAAACAAAGGGTTGAGTTGCTTAGAGATGTAGTTCTCTTTGTCCTTGACCTCTGTGTTCCCGAGCTTGATGGCGATGTATGGGTCGGCCTTCCCATTGATGTCTGCAGGATGCAGTTCTGTAGCCTGAGACAAAGCCACACAATTGTTCAAATGGCCAAACAGGAAAAAACTCAATGTACTTCTCTATGGTGTCTAGCGCTACATACCCGGACCACATAGACTCGCACGAGGACGTTAATGGGGTCATTGTGTGGGATGTTCTGGAACATGCCCATGCTGGAATCAAAGCCCATTTCTCTGGACACGTCATCTGATACTGGGACTTTGTAGATGCACATGGATCCCTACAGTACAAGCAACTCAAAGATCAGACCTCTAAACTGTTAAATGTGTTTAGTGGGCTACTCTCTGAGTCACATTACTGGTATGATAAAATGTTAACAAAGTACAAATCTTGTGAGAAAATAAAAAAACAGGAAAGATATTTCATAGAATGATGTTTATATTATTGATATGAACATTCATAAAACTGAATCATTTGGGGCTGGATCCATAATTTATTTACTTATTTTTTATTGCAATTATTAAAATTTTATTGCAATTGTTATTGTAACTTAAAGAGGTTACTTACAATGACTACAATGATAATTTTAATTTTAATTCTCCTTAACTTTTGCTTTCACCAGATTAAAAAAAAAACAAAAAAACTGACTATTACTATTATTACTGTTATCCAATTACTATTATTGCAATTCTTTTTTAAACAGGTAATTCTGAGATGAAAAGTCAGAATTGTGAGATATAAACTCGCATTTCAGAATTAGGAAATAAAAGTTTCATTCCAAAGTAGAAAAACAGAACTGCGATATAAACACAGAATTACGAGAAATAAACTGTTAATTAATTTTGAGAAGAAAAGTCTGGATTCAGAGTTTAAAACTCACCTTTTATCCCACCCTTTTATCCTCTTTTTTTTTTTTTCTCAGAATTGCTTTTGCTGAGATTTGAGTTTATTTCTCAGACTTTTCTTCTCAGAATTGCAAGAAAAAAAGTTGCAAATAACACTTTTTTTTTAATCCCATGGGCAGAAATGGGCTTCCATAATTTTGTCTTAAGAACAAGCAACATTCATGAGAAATATTACAGGAACACTAAAAAAATCTTAGTTTGTTTTTCAAAAAAATTCTTAGTTTGATTAAAATAGTAGTTAATAAGAATTGTCAATATTTCACACACACATACAATATCAGTCAAATTGACTAAATTTGGTAAATCTGATCTTAAAAAATGTTTTGACTGAAACACTTTTGCTTACAGACATAAATTTGTTATATATATATACAAAAATACTGCCTATCAACAGGGTTATTATCGCTAACTAAAATTAAAACTAAAATAAAAATTAGCTACTCTGAGCTCAAATAAAACAGTAGTTCTGATTAGATTTTGTCACTCCATAATTCCCATATTTCAGTTTGTTATTTTATAGTTTTAGTGACATTACTAAAATGTATAACAAGAGTAGAATTGTCCAATTGAGTATGTAGAGCAAGTCAGAAGCAAGAGAGAGCCATGAGTGACAACAAACCTTGAATTTGCCAATAAGTCTGTCTTCATCTGCTGCATTCTGCTCAACATCAGCATCATCCGAACACTTGCCTCGATAAAGGTTGAAAGTGTGAAGCCAATCTTCAAATGATTTGAACTCATATTCAAGCTCTTTGCTGTACATCTATGGAGGAAACAAGAATCCCACATTGTTTTACATCCACAAAGCATCCCATACGCTCTCCAAACAGACAAATGACTGTTAAAGGTTCATCTAGGCATTTTCCTTTCAAATGGACTTTTGCTATTTTATAAGTAACAGTTCACCAAAAAATTATATATATTTTTTTTGTTTCTTTTGTTAGTTCATGGGAACAGATTTGGAGAAATGTAGCATTGCACCTGTTGCTCAGCAATGGATGCTCTGCAGTGAATGGGTGCCGTCAGATTGAGAGTCCAAACAGCTGATAAAAACATCACAATAATCCACACTACTCCAGTCCATCAGTTAACATCTGGAGAAGACAAAAGCTGTGTGTTTGTAACAAACAAAACAAACTGCTTTTAACTTCAAACCATTGCTTTTTGCTAAAATCCAGAATCCATAGCTTAGTTTTTCACTGGAGGAAGCGTTATTGTGGATTATAGACTTGTATTTTAGTCGGAAGCAACGGTTTGAAGTTAAAAACTAAATGATGGATTTGTTTCAGCTTTTGTCTTCTCAAGACATTAACTGAAGGACTGGAGTGGTGTGGATTATTGTGATGTTTTTATCAGCTGTTTGGACTCTTATTCTGACGGCACCCATTCACTGCAGAGCATCCATTGCTGAGACACTGATGCAATGACACATTTCTACAAACCTGATGAAGAAACAAACTCACCCTAATCTTGTATGGCCTGAGGGTGAGCACAATTTCAGCTAATGTTCATTTTTAGGTCAACTAACTCCTAACTACAAATGTACCTTCAACTCTTCGATTTTCTGCTTCTTCTTCTCTGGTACTCCCTCCCCAGGCATGGCTTTGTTCTTGTTTCCTTTTCCTCTCTTCCTCTTGGTTCCTTTCATTTCAGAGGCATTAGGAACATATTTGGTAATCAGGGCAAAGAATCAAGGGTTATATAAACTTCTGATTTTTATTATTTATTTCAGGAAGTTTGGAATTTGAGGATTATATGTAAATATCTGTCAAATAGCTTTGTTTATGCAGTACAAAATACAAATTAATAATTTTAAAAGATTGATATTTAAAAAAAAGAACGTAGATATACTTTTTAACATAATGAATTGTCTTATGCATTTATTTATATATTATATGCTAATATGAAAGTATTAGCTTATACAAAGTCCCTTTAAAAGCAAGTCATTTCATACAAATGGGCAGCTATTTTTAGTTTTGCACGCATAGCTCCTATCTGATTTAACATTTACATATTTTAAGAAAGTTAAAAGTTACATATTGTTGACTTGCCCTCTCCAGAGTCAAATTCTTCCTTTTCTTCAGCTTCTGCCTCTTGCACTTTAATGATCTAAATTGTTCATAAATAGTATAATAAAATCACGTTTCAAAGAACTGAATCATGCATTTTCAAGGCATCTTCTGTAAAATGCATGTAAAATAATTTCACTCTTCTACAGCTCTTACCTCTTTCATTGTTTCAATCGAGGCAAAGTATTTGGACCACCAGTCCAGCATGCTTTCATCCAGCTCCTCCTCTTCCACCTCTTCGCCCTTCTTCCGCTTCTTTTTCCCTTTCCCACCTTTCTCATCATCTGGCTGTCACAATGTTGAGGACACAGATTTCATTTTCACACATAAAACTAATGAATTTATATAAGCTTATGTTATGAATGTTACAGGCACTGAACATAATAAGAAAGAAACAGATCTGACATCTGTCTACATACCATATCGAGCTTAACCACGGAATCAGACGCCTGAAACAGATTCAGTAAAATTAACGTTTAAAAAACTTGACAAAATTCTGTCAATTATGTCTAAATTTTTGACTGATATCAGTCAGGTCCATATATATGTGGAAACAGGCACAATTTTTATTATTTTTGCTGCTGACCAAAACATATTCAAGTTACAGTTATATAATAAACATGGGCTTAAAGTGCAGACTCTGAGCTTTAATTTGAGGGTATTCTCATTACAATTAGTGGAATTACAGCTCTTTAATATGTACCTCCCCCTTTTTCAAGGGAGCATCAGTAATTGGACAATTGACTCAAAAGTTGTTTCATGGACAGATGTGGGCTATTCCTTCGTTATTTCTACATCAAACAGGTAAAAGGTTTGGAGTTGATTCTAAGTGTCATTTGCATTTGGAAGCTGTTGCTGTGAACCCACATCATGCAGGATCTCTCCATACAAGAGAAACAGACAAGTGTTAGGCTTCAAAAACAAAACAGATCCATCAGAGAGATAGCAGCAACATTAGGAGCGGCTAAATCAACAGTTTGGTCCATTCTGAGAAAAAAAAAAAAGAAAACACTGGTGAGCTCAGAAATATAAAAAGACCTGGAAGTCCACAGAGGACAACAGTGGTGGATGATCAGAGAATCCTCTCCATGGTGAAGAAAAACCCTTTCACAACATCCAGCCAAGAGAAGAACTCTCTCTAGGAGGCAGACGAGTCTACAATCAAGAGAAGACTTCACCAGAGGCTTCACCACAAGCTGCAAACAAGCCCAGATTAGACTCTTCTGGAAATGCATTCTGTGGACGGCTGAAATTAAGATCAACCTGTACAAATGAACAATGACCCAAAACATACAGCAAAAGCAACCCAGGAGTTTTTGAAGGTAAAAAAGTGGAATATTCAGCAATGGTCAAGTCAATCTCCTGATTTCAACCCGACTGAGCAGCATTTCACTCGCTGAAGACAAAACTAAAGGCAGAAAGAGCCACAAACAAACAACAACTGAAGTCAGCTGCAGTAAAGGCCTGGCAAAGCAAAAAAAGTGGTTGTAATTCCTAGGCAGTTTATGTTATATTATGTTTTAAAGCTTGAAGTCTGCACTTCAATTTCATCTTGATTATTTCATTTTAATTCTATTCTGGCGGCATACAGAACCAAAATGATGTGTCAGTTGTGTCAGTGTCTAAATATATATGGACCTAACTGTAGTTAATAGATATATTTCAAGTATTTTGTTGCATTTCTTACTGAGTCGAGTTTGACCACTGTCTCAATCTTCTTCACAGCTGGTTCTGGCTCTGTGTGGATCACAACCTCCTCTGTAGAGGAAAAAATATGAAATAAAGTAATATATACATTATTTCCAACTTTTAACGGGGTTTCCATATGATCAATGTTGAAAACAGTTGTGCTGATTCATATTTTGGTGGAAAGCATCATACATTTTATTTTTCAGAATTCTTTGGTGAATAAAAAAAATTCAAAAGAACAGCATTTATTTCAAATAGAAACCTTTTGTTATAAATGTCTTTACTGTCATTTTTGATCAATTTAATGCATCCTTGATGAATAAAAGTATTAATTTCTTTAAAATTTTAACTTAACTTTTAAAAAGTTTTAAAACTTACTACAAACATTTGACCACAGTTTCCACAAAAATATTCAACAGCATAACTGTTTTCATCATTGATAATAATCAGAAATGTTTGTTGAGCAGCAAATCAGTATATTAGAATGATTTCTGAAGATCATGTGGCACTGAAGACTGGAGTAATGATACTGAAAATACAGCTGCAGATCACAGATATAAATTACACTTTAACATATATTCCAGTGTTTCCCCTGCCATTATATTATATTATTTTCTCTATAGCGCCAGATCACAACAGAAGTCATTTAAGGTTACCTTTCCTATAGAACAAGTCTATTCCTTGTTGTTTTATTAAACAAACTAAATAGACTTATGTTATTTGTCTTATTTACACGACGGCATGAGTGATTGCACTTAAATATGGACTAGAATCTGTAAATAATATGCCACAAAAAGACTATTTAAATATGAATCCTGTATGTTCTGCGTGTTTCTGTGTGAATGAATGGCGCAGATGCGCGGTTTTATTGACTACACACACACTGAAGCGCGCGTGACGCTCGCGGTGATTTCAGTGTCTGCGTGTCACTAAACGAGGACATAAATACATGAACAACATCCCCAGAACTGCTCCGAGAGTCAATTCATGTGCATTTTACCGTTTCATTTGAGTAAAACCATAGTAAAACTAGCCTCATATCACACAGAAATGTAAAGGTAGCCCATTCACGGCAACCCCGTCAAAATAAAAGTTCGGTTTAACTTGAAGACACTGTGTCAGAGATATTGTTCAGTAGAATGTAATACTCCTAATACTATTAGTACTACTACTACTAAACTTATTAAAACTTTATTTTTTAAGGAATTATCAATAAACATTTCTTCCATGTTTTATTGTTAATAGTAAATCCTCTTTGTTTGCCAAAAAATAAAGTTTGTTTAATTTTCAATACTTTCATTTAAAGATGAAATCAAAAGGCTTTTTTAAGAATACATTTTAATAAATTAAATTGTTTTAATGCATTCAAATGATTAGACATGCTAAAACAGAGAATTTGGTAACAAGAAAAAATAAAACATTTCATAGAGCTCTAAGCATGTATTTTTTTTTTTTTTACTTTTAATAAATTGATGTGAAATTGTATCGTAAGTTTCACGATTTTAATTAATTAGACATGGTTTTTGATTAATAAAATTGAATTCAACCGTTAAAAAGGAATCCAGAAAAAAATGGAATCCAGAAAAATTAAAACGGAAAAAACAGAATTTGGAAAAAACGTCGGCCCTATACAGGTGCGCACACTCCCACCAGCGGACAGAGAGCGCGCGTCAGAAGATATGTTGCCCCCCCCCAAATCTGTAAACCTAGGGGAAACACTGTATTCACATAGAATACAGATATTTTTAATGGTAATAATTTATCACAATTTTTTATTAAATAAATGCAGCCTTGGTGAGAAAGAGACTTCTTTCAAAAATGTTATAGAAACGTTATTATTTCCAGCTTTTAACAGGTGTATATTCAGTAGTTAAACATGACACATTATTAGTTTGTATCTACTTTGCAGCCTTTGAAAGTCCTGCAGTCCAAATTCTGGGTTGGTGTGGATTGCACAAGATATTAACTAGGTTCAAATATTTTTCCTTTCCATTATTTAAAAAAAAAAAATTATTAATATTGTTGTTGATCTCAGCTGACACGTATATCTTATGCTATGGATTCTGTAAGACAATCACTTAAAGCTTATTAACTAAAGATACATATTGTACAGGTTTTATCTCTGTATACACACCCATGGCAGACCAGTTATTGACACTCTTGTCCGATGGCCTGTAAATGAACTTGCGTAGAGATGTGACGGCATGAGAGCCAACTAGCGTGTAGCGACCAAACGCTCGGCAGTCCACCACACGGATGTTCAGAGGGGGGTGGAGGAGCTCGTTTTCTGGCAGGTCCTGGTGAAAAATCGTGAACATTGTCAAATGTTTGTAGTGCAATCAACATCACTTTGAAAATGCCTCGAGTTATAAACGTGCTCACCACTTCAAACCACTTGACCAGAGTGCTGAAGTTGGGGTTTTTCTTGTAGTTCTGAATCAGCGCTGACTGAACACCTTTCCCTGCACACTCGATGTCCACACGGGGACGGTCAACCTGGGCCAGATTCACCCGCTTCAGGTCCCTCAGGCCCCAGAAAAGAACCTGCACGAATGTTTTGTTTGGTCATGTAACTAGTATTTTTGAAGGGGAACCTGTGACAGTTCTGGCACTTCTTCCTAAGATTTTGAAGTATGGGATGGGTTAAAATCCTGATATCATATACATTTTTATAAAGAACCAAGCAAAACTGCATGAATTCAGGCACATATTCTACAGCTTATAGAAACAAATTAATTTAAACCATCATCACTGGACACAGTTGCTGCCCTCTATCTCAATTGGAAGAACTGAACACTTTGGAAGAACATTTTGTAAATAAGAGGCTGTTCTCTGTAGTCTTTCAAAGTAATGTGCCGCACCTGCAACACAGATTCCCTAGTGCACACTGAGTTTGTCATTTTCACACAAAAAAAAAAAACAACTACATAAAAATATACATATTTATCTCATTAAATGCTAAAACTCAGTTGTGTTGACAGATAAATATTTTATAAAATTTGGGATGAATTCCCCAGCCACCCACACGCAGTTGCCATTTAAGAATCAATTTTGGTTCCCTAAAGAACCTTGCAGTCGACAGTTCTTATAAAAAACTTCTTTTTTTTCTTAGTGTGAAGAACATTTTAATAATCATTTTTCCACTATAAAGAACCATTTGTGAAATAGAGATGTTCCATGGATGTTAAAGGCTCTTCATGAAACCATTTCTGCCAGCAAAGAACCATGATTTTTAAGATTGTAGGTCAGCAATAGATTCTGGGTCGGTTCTGTAGCTGTTTTACTAAGAGCATCTCACCTCGATTCGGTATTTACTCAAGACAGGTCTTATGCCAGTGGGAACAGGCAGGATTGGACCACGATCGATATCTGTAGGTCCATCTATTGGGGGCAGGTCGGCCTTTCCACCTGGTCCAATCTGAAAGATTTCCACAATACATGAGTATATATGCACACACACAGAGAGACTAAGACTTAAACAGTCTCTTGTTCCTGACAGATGCACCTGCAGCAGTTCAAAGGCCGCCAGCATTTCTCCTGCAGTGCAGTTTCCCCGGTAGATCTGGTAATACTCTAGTTGAGGAGGGAAGCGTGGCGGCCCATAATGCTCATCTGACATCTTGGTCATAGGTTTAGCGAATGTCCTACCCATGAAATCGGCTTTTCCCTTGAGAAGTAGAATGAGATTGGAAATGAACCACATTCATGACGGTGAAAGCACAAAAAGCAGAAGGAAATTAACAATTTCACAGAACTCACGACAGTGTCCTGGTCATAGATCTCGATGACGATTATAGGAGGATCATCTCTCAGTTCACCAGCCTCACCGTAGAGCTCCACATTATCAAACACCAGCAGCTGATCCCATGTAGGACACAACGTCTCATTCAGGACCTGAGAGGAAATCATCAGCTTATTATGCTTTCCCTCTAACTTCTTTATGCAGTAGATTTGATGTGGCGATGTACTACATCACATCTCAGACAGTTCGGTGCTCCACTGCTCAAGCAGTAAAGCAGCACCAAACAACTTTTTTTTCAATAAATATTTTAGTTCAAGCCCATCAAGTGCTATTGTATGTTCAATACTATAAGAGGCGTTGAAGAGGCATGTAAACATGATGTAGAAATTTAATTCAAATGTCAATTTAAGTATGTAGAATAAATTAATATGCTCAAATTCAACTGTTTTAAGTGTATTTTTAATCATATTAATTGTATCATATTAAATTATGTTTGATGTAGCAAACAGGATGTAGAATTAAATAAATTCTTAAATCGTTCAAGTTGAACTGTTTTAATGGTATTTTTGCTAATATTAATTGTATCATATCATATTAAATCATATATTAATATAAAAAATTACAATTAATAATTTTATTTTCAGATTCAGTTATCCTTCAACCTCTCATCATACACACAATATTTAGGGTATTAATAATTAAATATATTAATAAGCATCCTGTTTGAAATGCCACCTAGAAATATTCAATAAATTAACTTTCAGTATATTTATTCAATATAAGAATAATATATTCATATATATATATATATATATATATAATATGGATACATTCATATTTTGACTTTAATATTTATTTTGATAAAGTTTAATTATAAAATAATTTAAATAACAAATATGGAAAAATATGCTAATGAAATATAACAATATACATCTTTCAAATTTGGTTCAGATTTGTTCATATGCATAAATTGGCTCACAAAGGTCAAATGTCAATAGTAAGTTGGCATGAAGCTTTTATCTCACCTCTGTGACCTGGCTGTGGGTAGAAAAAAATACCCTGGCAAAAGGGTCTGACAGGCCTGTGCTGTCGGCCGCAAACAAACTGCGAGCCTGATACATATGAACCCTCAGCTGGAAGATCTGCTTCACTGTTAGCATACAATAAAAGAGTTATTATCACCGACTATTACACAGACAATCTGAGGTCTCTTATATAAGTTATTTGGTATCTTACTGGTGTACATCAGGCTGATGGGGGGTGAGGACTGTATTCCAGGCCCTTTTACTGCCTTGTTCTCCTCAAAACCGTTTGGTAGGCCGCTCAAGTAGTCCTTACGCTGCCTGTTCAGGCCGAGCCACAGATACAGCTCCGTTTTAGCCTGAACGGTCCAGCCTGCAGGTCCAAAGCTTTTCTTACCAGGGAGCTAATAAGAGAAGAAAAGTAGTAAATGAAAGTAAATTAGTACTCGTTGCTAAAGTATATGAAGTAGAAATTCAAAAAGCCAGTTAAAGGTATCATATTTTTTTAGAGTTTGTTTTTATGGTGCTGTGCCTTCACAAGTGAAATGAGCAAACATTTAGTTCCCTTTCAGTCAGTCATGTTTGATGTTATGTTGACTGACATATGGGGTTTCCCTTGGGAGCCCCAATCACATCTGAGTAGTACAAAAAAGACCAATGAACGAGTGGAATTTGCATGCCCAGTCACTCCCCCCCACACAGGTATATAAGATGGCAGCGTGGATCCACTTATTCATTTTTTTTCTTTGGAGCATAGTGGTTGCGTCTCTACAGCAGTCACTTACTCATTCACCTTGTGATCCATTCACCTTGTGGGCTTTTTGTGGGGGGTGAACCCCCCTTTGCTGCTACCCAGCACAGATCTCTCACAGCCATCTGCTGGAGTGCCCATGACAGCCAACAGAGGGCACTCCTCCCGGATCACTGTCCACTGCTTGTGGACTTTAGTTGCCTAACAGTGTGTGTGTGTGTGTGTGTGTGTGTGCCTGTGTTTGTTTGTTGAATTTTGGTCTCTGATAAATTCATTTACCCATTAAACTCTGGCATTTAATGCCAGTACGAATATCAACGTGATGTAGTAGATGTAGTAATGTACACATATGAAAATGCATATAGTAAATATTTAATTTTCCTCAATTTGTATTCTTCAAATTACTTATATGTATTAAAAAATATAATTGAATAAGCCTGAATGAAAACTTACTAGGAAAGTAAGATCTGGGGGTTCAAACATGACATGCAAAGGCTTCATTTGTCATTGGACACATGATTTCTATGTAAACCCTTTAGGCGCCAGGGATTTTTGGAAAAATGCTGGATTTTGACATCAAGATTTCAAAAGCTTGTGGCTTGAAAGGGCTTAAAGATAGAGATCTACTGTAAATTAGAAAAATGTTGGGCATGACCGAAAGTTTATGTGGGGTGTAAATATACTCATCTAATTTGCATATTATGACGTCATCAGGGGGCGGCCCTCTTGAATTTCATAATATTCAGGAAATAGTAGATATTGAATTGATGTTTGAACTTATTTGCATGTTGTTGTTTTTTTGTCTTTTTATCCTCATTCCAAACAATCAGAAAAGAGGAAACCAATACTAAAACAGGAGAAATTACTAAATTATTACTATATTACTATACTATATAGTAGTAAAACGCATGTGAACAGTAGCATACTTTTTGATCAGTTAATCAGTAATGTACAGGAAATAATAGATATTGAATGGATGTTTGAACTTATTTGCATAATATTTTGTCTTTTTATCCTCATTCAAAATGATCAGGAAAAGAGGAACTCAACAGTAAAACAGGAGAAAGTAGTAAATTATTACTATATTACTGTGCCATAGTAAAATACGTGTGCCTATTTTTTGATCAGTTGACCAGCTATCTGCCCAATCAGGTTTCTAGGTGACACAGTTTATAGTTTTTGAGAGTATGGTACCTCTCATGCTTGCTCATACAAAAAGTGTAGTTTTCTTAGTACCACTGCTGCAACTTGCTAAGTCAGTGATAGACAGAAATCAAAAGGTCCCACATGATGCTCCACATGCTCCATTCATTGGACCTTCAGTTTGACCTATCCTGGACACAGATTTGAGATAGCAACAGACTCCACATTATCTACTAATGATTTCAGGAGAATTTTGAAATCCATCCTTACACAGTGGTCCTAGCATTTCATTTGGGGCTCCAGAGGAGGACCAGGTGTCAAGCGTGGCATCTGAGGAGGGACCAGAGTCCTCGGAGGATGACAACTCGCCTGAACAACCCTTCTGAGGTTGTTGCAAAGTCAGTGTCCAATTCTGAGTTGACAGCCATACTTTGCCTGGCAGCCACAAACATCGAGCTTAAGTGGAAGTCTCTGCCCAACCTGGAGCATTCAAGGCTGGATGATTGGTTTCTGGGTGCAGGATTTGAAACTTAACCATGCTCCGTACCAGTGCTATTCTTCCTGGAGGTACATGAGGAGGTCACAAAGTCTTGGTAGTCACCTTTTACTGCCGGAATTCACTTTGCTGCCTCCTCCTCCCTCACTACCCTCGATGGTTATGTGAAGATCTCCAAGGCAGAGCATGTGATTGCAGTGAATTTATGCCCACAAAGTACAGCCACCTGGAGGGTTTGTCCATGTTTCCCATCCAAGGCCTGTAAGTTGACGTCAGCCCTGACTGGAAAGGCTTACAGTGTCGCTGGACTGGCAGCCTCTGCCTTGCACATGATGGCCACCCTGCAAGCCATCAGGCCAAAGCTCTTGGGGAGAACGAGGGTAGTCCTGAGCTGGGGTTGATGCAGGAACCATGCACAATGACCATCTTCACTCTAAGCTCACAGTGTGGGCCAGTGATGACCACCTTAATGATCCAGGAGTGGCATCTTTGGCTCAACCTTGCTAAGATGTGGGACGCCAACAATGTTTGCTTTCTTAATGGCCCCATCTTAGTAGCTGGCCTTATTGGTGACATTGTTCAGGACTCAGAAGCAGATGGAGACCATCAAACACATCTTGCCCCACTTTGCAACCACCCCAGTCTGCTTGATGCCAGGGGTGTCCTCCTGTGGTGTCTAAATCTGCTCTGGTGCAGTTTGATGTTACACCTCAGCTGCAACGTCAAACCTCCTGCAGGAATGTCACCCAGCCTGTCACCCACACAGCCCTCCAAGCGGACAGTGAAGCAGTCCTGACACAGGCCACCCAGAAATGGAGGGGACTGCTGTTTCCTAGGAGGTGGTGGCAATACCACTCCTTACCCTGTAGGAGAGCTGGGCGGAGAATCTTTTTTTGCCTTTGTTTTCTGTTTTGCCCAAATTACTAATGAAAGAGTGGTTTCCTCAGTTTCTGAGTCACATTTGTCGCAGTCTGGCAGTGAGCAAGGCAGTGTTTCCTCACTCTCAGCCTCATCCTTTGCCTTGAGTTGCTGGCATTACTGCTGGCCCTGCACTGGTTTCGACTGAGCCTCCTTGCACAAACCCTGTGCAAGATCAGGGAACACAAGGAGCAGGCCTTGACGGTTATTCTCTGCTGGTCCACCCGGACCAAATTCTTGGACCTGATGCTCCTCGCGACAACCCCTCTCTGGCGAATTCCCCAGAGGAAGGACCTTCTTTCTCAGGATCAGGGCACAATTTCGCACCCACATCCAGATCTTTGGAACCTGCAGATGTTGCTCCTAGATGGGATGCATGGACTTAAGTGGTCTGTCACAGGCAGTGACATAGCCATGATCACTCTGGCCAGAGCCCACCCTACTAGGTAGGCTTATGCTGTGAAGCAGTGTGTATTCATTTCTGTGTATTCATCCATGGTACAGTTTCCCTGTTGGTAAACTCGTGTCTTTCCCTTGACAGAATTACTTCTTTCCAGTCTGTGCATTGGTAGTAGCAGGACCTACCGCAGTGACTCTTCCAAATGTTGTACTAGTACTGCCCTGCCAGTCAGTCCATATGTTTACCCCCCCCCCCCCCCCGCTTTAGGAAGGATGTGGTCTCTGTAGCGTCACTCTATGCACAGACTTAGGCATGCTTCCCCAGTGTATTACAACAGGTTGCAGCTGTACCATCATCAGAAAAATAAAGAGCTGAAGCACTCTTTTTTTGTTGTGTGAAAGTCACAAGCTCAGGCTAAGGAACAGCAGTCGTGACCCTCCTCGTACTTTTCTTTAGATCCCGTTCCTGGTATGAAAGACTATCTGGCTCACGACGAGGCGCTGGGTAGCCTCCATTCCCTTCTTCTGGGAACGAGGATTACATGTGTAACCAAGACGTTCTGCTCCATCCTTTAATAACATCTTCTTTCATCACATTGTGACAGATTCATAAAGCAATTTGTTCTAAAACATGCTGCAAACACTGTTCAGAACAGACTAAAATGATCAGAGATCCTTTTGCAAATAATCTTGATTCACCCACACTGATACATTCATCACAAGCTGTTTTGGCAGCTTAGATAAAAAGTTGTTTGCATAATACAATACATTTGGCCCCTCTCTAGATAAGTATTCTGACATAAAATGTTTTTAAAGACTTTTTTTTTTTTTTTAGAATTTGAGTGCATTCATCCTAACCTTGAAAAAGATGGTCTGGACTTTCCCACAGTCCTTTCCGGTTTCTTCCTCCACAGAAGAGAAGAGAATGTCTTTGGAGGGAACGCGGGCGTATGCAATGCGTTTGTTGTTGCTTATCATCCATATGTAAATATCTGGAACACTATGCTGAGGCTATGATGAAAAACAAAAGGATTTACATGAATATTTTTACAGTGATGTTAACTCACCTATATGGCCTCATAACCTAGCATATTTTTATTTTATCAGCTTATGTGCACTACCTCATCAGAGAAGAATCTCAGCTTGTGGAGAAAGTTTTGTGCCAGTTTTATTTTGTCTTTCACATTGCTTTTCTTTACTTGGGATCGCATATTCTTTGCCTGCTGGCCCATGTTTTCCTGAAAAAAATTGCAACAAGCTTTAGCAACAGATTTTAACATTAGTTGCTATTAATATGTATTAGTAACAGCTGCTTTTACCAATTCCTGCATGCATAATTTCAGTCTCTCCCGGTCCAGTTTAGTCTTCCCAGCCTGATTCTGATCATTGTTTGCCAAAGTTACAAAGGTACTGAAAGAGATTCACTGTTATTTTATCTTTCCTCTATCATAGATGGTTGAATGAAGATTTGTGAAAATATAAAAGTCGCTCTCAGGAAACAAATTTTCAGGATTTTTTTTTTTTTTCATTTCATTTAAAAATGTTACTTCTGAATTATCAAGAAATCATGCTTTACTAACCAACACATATACTAACAGTCAAGTGGTTCTTTGAAAACGCTTACTGCACCTCCAAACGGAGCACAAATAGCACTGTTTCCAGAGAACCACTCATAACTAGCTCAAGATTTGCAGAATAACATGTATACAAACCTGCAGCCATTGCTGAGTTCCTCCAGGACTCCTCTGAGTCTGCGCTCAGGATAGGCTTTCTCTGTTTTAATGATCTCCTGCACATCATTCAACCCTTCTTCCTATAAAATGATAGAGAACACAGGCTGCAATGTCAATGTTTAGATGCATTTTCACAGAGTAACTGTAACAGGATTGTTATCGATTACTAAATGGAAACTATGATGAAAAATGGGATTTAAGGTGAGACACTACAGGCAAAATCCTTGTTTTTTCATGCACTGGTCAATTTCGAGATTTTAGGCTAATTTCCTTCCATAATTTCTGACTAGTGAAAACTGAAAAGTAAGCATCCAAAATGGAGACTTAAGTTTTTCAGTATTTCAGAAGCTAATATAATCTATTTTCATTGATTTATTACCAATTTATCTGCAATTCTGTCCATGATGTTAGCATTATAAAGTCGCCTTCTTTGGTCCTGCCACCAGCTCTTGATATAGATGCAGGGCTTTCTCTCAAAGTATGGGAGGTGGAAATAGTTTCTGCAGAAAATTAAACCAGACATTTCACATGATTTTGCACCAAAATGCAAAATAAAATAAATAAATGGGCTTTAGGTCATGTTGAGTAACTGAACCTGTCAGTGATGACTGGCTTCATTGGAGGAGTGGTGGAAACTGATGTCATATCTCCACCATCATCCACCTCCTCGTCACTGGAGCCGTGAATGAGCTCAGACTCCTCGTCATCGCCACCCTTCTTCTTCTTTGTTTTTGGCTTGGTTGGAGTATCTACTTCACTGCCGTAGTTTCCTTGATTTGAGAGGATAGTTTAATGATGTAGGTATTTTTAGGTAGGTATTACTTGCATAGAATTGAAGTGTATAATTTCTGTGCACTGTAAAATATGATGTTTTGAACTTGTAAAATAAAAGAAAGATTATTGGAGTATATTTTTTTTTACAAGAAAATACTATTTCAGTCCTTCAAGCCAAAATCCATATTGACATGTCCTCCAGTGAAAAAGTGCATCTCCTGTTGTCTCTCACATCAAAATCCAGCCACATATTTGTTTAGAGATGCTTTGGACTGTAAATGGTGCATGATCTGTGCATACTTCTCTCCTGATTCAGACCAGACCACCTTTTTTTACTGGAGGAAGCATTATTATGGATTATGGTATTTTAGCCAGAAGCGACGGTTTGAAGTTAAAAGCAGATTTGTTTCTTACAAACATGCAGCTTTTGGCTTCACAAGCCATTAACTGATGGACTGGAGTGGTATGGATTACTTGTGGATTATTGTAATGTTTTTATCAGCTGTTTGGACTCTCAATCTGACGGCACCCATTCACTGCAGAGCATCCATTGGTGATCAAGTCATGTAATGCTACATTTCTCCACGAAACAACCAAACTCATCTATATCTTGGATGGCCTGAGGGTGAGCACATTTTCAGCATTTGTTTTTTATTTTTGTGTCAACTATTCCTTTAAAGCCAGTTAATGGTCCTTGCATGTAAAAATTAGATGTGTTAAGAAGGTTGAATTGGTGAAATGGCATTTGAAACACTGTTTATAATCTACTGTAACGTTTCAGGAATTTGCTCATATGCTTTCTATATATCAAACTGGTGTCATTCATACTAAAATATGAAATTTATTATTAAAAAGTACACTCACAGCAGTAATATAAATTTCTTTGAAAATTCAGTGGCATTCTTTTACCTATTGTAACCTCAAAGTTGATGGGTTTGTCTCCAATCTTCCTGTCAATCATAGTGGCCTCAAGGAAACATCCAAAGAGAAAGAACTCCTCGATTTTTCCTGTGGCATTCTAGATATAAACAACAAACAACTGATTAAATAATGTTTTGTGATTACACCTGAAAAATATGTTAATAAAAAGGTTTTTGGAGTACGCTTTACAAGAAAATATTATTTCAGTCAGTCTACTTTAAAATTTCATGTTTAATCCAATGCACTACTTGCAATTTCTTTGTAATCAATTGTGAAATTTATCAGCAGTTTCTGAGTGAAATTTGTCTCTACACCATTTTTTTTTTCAATGTACGAGAGTTTTCCTAAGATTAGACAAAAATGATGTCACTGTGCTCATTAACAATTCAAAACAGTTCTGTTTTCTCAAACTGATTAATTTTTAACAGCAAGTCACATGCAGAATGAAGCCTAACTTTGGCTCTGACTGTGTAGATGATTGTCTTGTAGACAAAGAACTACTATGAGTATTGTTGCTAAATGAATAATGTAGGGAGATAAATAAAGACAATTAATTATTCACTGTAATTGGCCTGTCGATCCCCCCTGTCTATGGATCGCTTACATCTGAGATGTTGGGTATCCCCTCCACCTGCACCTCAGTGGAGCTCATTACTTCAGGAGAGGAGGTGTCCAGTATCTCCACGGCCAGACTGATCAGCAGTCGGGCCCTGAACGACACCCCTTCCCCTAGTCCTTCATTCAGGTCCTGGTACTCGTCCATGAGCGTGTAGCTGCGTGTGGAGCCGTACATGTTGACCCAAGCCGGCCCAAGAGTTGGAAGAAAACCTGTCAATAGAAACAGTTTGACCTTTTGATCAATAACATTCCATGAATTTCTAGTTGTTTGTAATTACCAGATAAGGATTTTTACAAATATTTTTATAATGATCTTGAAGAGGAATAGTGACGGCTTTGTGTGATTTCAGTATCCAAAGCAAAATGCAATAAACAACAAGAAACAAAGTAAATACACTACTGGTCAAACATTTGGAATGATAAATTATTTTTTCGCGTATGTGTGATTTTGAAGGAAGTTTGCATTTATTTGATCTTAAATACAGTAAAACAGCAATATTGCAAAATATTATTACAATGTAAAACAAGTATTTTCTATGTGAATATATGTTGAAATGTAATTTATTTCTGTGATGAATCGCTGTATTTTCAGCATCATTACTCCAGTCTTCAGTGTCACATGATCTTCAGAAATCATTCTAATATGCTGATTTACTGCTCAAGAAACATTCCTGATTATTAGCAATGTTGAAAACAGCTGTGCTGCACAATATTTTTGTGTAAACTGTGATTCACCATATAGGGTAAGCAAAAAAAAAAAAAAGAATTGTATTTTGCCATGACACATTAAATTGATTAAAAGTGACAGTAAAAATGCTGTTTCTATTCATCAAAGTATCTTGAAAAAAAAGTATCACACAAAAATGTTGTGCAGCACAACTGTTTTCAACATTGCTAATAATCAGAAATGTTTCTTGAGCAGCAAAACAGCATATTAGAATGATTTCTGAAGGATTATGTGACACTGCAAATAGAAAACAATTATTTTAAATTGTAATAATATTTCACAAAATTAGTTTTACTGTATTTTTATCAAATAAATGCAGCCTGGGTGAGCAATAAGCAACATGAAAAAAAATCATAATTATTCCCAAGTTTTGCACGGTAGTATATTACTTTTGCAGACTTTGCCAAGGTGTTCAGGAAGTCCTTATACCTTTGTCTCCATCATTAGCAATCTTCCGCAGGTCAATGAAGTGCGTTCCGATGGCCACTTCGTTCACTTTATCCGAATCGCGGATCTGGACTTTCATTCTCCGGCACAGTAGGGGAAACTGCTCAGTGAAAACGATCTGCTCATTCCAGATCGGCTCATAGCTGCTCTTCTGAATTGAAGTTTTACCCTGCATTGTGGACAGATGAAATAGATCAATGGATCAAAAATATTGATGAAAAAGATGCACACTTTAGCATACTTTTAAAAGGACTTCTTATTAAGGAAATCATATACATTAAAATAATATACTTAAGTGTGAACTGAATGTAATCGGACACTTAACTGCATGTTATTTACAATTAAATGAAAAAGTATGATAATTTTCATTTATATTAAATGTAATTACCAGAACTTCAGAGTGCTTTTTACTGGCCAAAAGGTAAGATACAGGCTATATTTAATGTATGACACCTGTTTTTCAAAATGAATGTTAAACAATCAACAACATTCCAGTGCTGCAAACTACTCGAAAATATTGCCGTTTTGAACTGAAAATGTATTATTTAGTGATTTATCTAATTCATATTTGAATATTAAGAGTTAATAAACATTTTTGGCACATAGGCTTATGACTTAAAAATATTTAAATATTAGAAATATAAATAAGAAATATATATAAGAAGTAAAAATATTATTTGCAAATAGTTCAAATGCATTACAATAATTTCTAGTAAAAATCTAGTAAAAGACTAGCAAGAAGTAAATAGTGGTATAAAATAAAAGGGATGACGTTTTCAATATGTCCCACTCACACTTCCTGTTTCAAAAGGAAATACATGAACACAGGAAGGAAAACTGCGTTCGTCAGCCATTTCTTGGAGTCTTTAACAGAACTGGCCATTCTGACACGTGCCAGTTCCAGCTGAATAATAATTAAAATACTATTTAATGAATTTTGAATATTGTGTAAAATGTGTTTTGTTTAATGATGAAACTTTTTTTCCGTCAATAAATTGTATTATATTTTCATAGGCATTATATTGTCCTATTAAAACATATCAGTTGACCATTAGTAAGAATTCTGCCCACCTTTTGCCCTGCAAATTGCACCTGGACATACGGATCAACCAAGTCCTTATTTTCTCCAATGAAAGCTTTTTTGACATTTGCCATTATGCTGGTGTTCATTTTGGGCAACCCCTCGGCTCGGTAGATTTTCACATAGAATCTTGCCCATTGACGCTCAACTGGGACGTCTTCAGGCAACAGAAGATTACTGGCACAAGAAAGAAATCAATGAAGAAGAGATTTGTGTTTCTGCATATAGAATCACCTTTGAATAATTAATACAATGTTGGATGGAATTATCTGAGTGACCTCAGCATTTATAATGTTCTGTGACAGGAAAATAATAAATTTCACATTTTAATTAAATACTATTACAAGTAAATATTTATTTCACAGGGCTTTCAAAATAAGTTGGGAATACTTGAGTTTAGAGCTTGTTCAGTGTATGGTTTAGCAACAGTGATGCTTTCCTTGGAAAATAACACATAACATTAAAAATGCAGAAAGTTTTTTGTTTGTTTTTTTACCCCTCAATGTCATCCTCATCTGTTTCATTTGTTTTGTGTGGAGTTTTGATAGTGTCGCCCTTTGCCACAACTGCGATGTCACACTTGACATAGCCTTTGCATCCAGCAGTGATATCATCAGGGTCACATAAAGTGGCCCATTTGTGGAAGAACTGATGTTCTGTAAATGTAAAGAAAAAAAAAAACATGAAAAAACTCAGGTCTTTGAGATCTATAGTCTAGAAACTGAGAACTTTATCCACCTTATTTTTAACATAAGAACGGCGTGGTCATTTGTAACCTGAATGTACAAGGCTTCCAGTATAATTAATTGCTATTTATTTTGCCAGTACAAAAACAATCTATTATGCTGCTTTGTATTGCAAACAGGTATTTGTTATCATATTATTTAACTTATTATCATAATCCTAAACAGACTGGTTTGTAGTGTTATTTTTCTATTTATTCATCTACAGTGGCTAATGAAGCAGAAATCTTGCACATTCACAGAAAATTGCTTACTTCTGTGTTTTAAAGGGGTCCTATTATGCTCTTTTACAAAGTCTTGATTTTGTTTTGGGGGTGTACTAAAACATGCTCTCATGCTTGGTGGTTATTTTTTTCACATAATTTACATTATTACAATACCTTTCTCCCCAGCCTGACACAAACGACTCGATTAGTTCCGGGTTTGATGAAGGCAAAACGAAATGTGTTGTGATTGGTTAGCTGTCACAGTGCGCTGTGATTGGCAAACAGCTTAGACGGTGTTTCAGTATTGCCCCGCCCCTTGCCAGAACAGCAAGTTCCGTCTGCTATAGTTATGATGTAGTCCGGCATAGTTAAGGATGGCGTCAATATTGCCATATCAGTTTGAGCCAGATTCAGATATTGAACATGAGGATTGTGCAGAACCTTTGCACACGCGGATATTGCAAGACATATTAGAGTGGTAACGTTATTGTTGTTTTTTTGTTGTTGTTTTTTTTTTTTTGATAAATCACGTTTTAGATACGATGTCAACAACCGCTTAAAAATAACTGCATTTATTATGTACAGATAAGTGCAATGGTAATATGTATTATGTTTATTGTTTTTTTAATTCTAACATTATAACATGAATTGCATTGAAACTGTTATACAGTTGAATTTATTTATACCATAGTCTCATAATTGAAGTGTACAGTATTGTCCAGTATTGTATCAATTGTCCAGTATTGTACTGTCAGCAATTTATAAGTGGGAACTGCTCCGTCTTTCCACTAAAGCTTTTTGGCGAAACCAGCTCTGTACTCCCTCATGTTGTGGAAGCTGTCCTCAGTAATTTGCGCAGCACACAATATCAAATTGGGGTTATAATGCACAGGAACAGAGTTAAAAATTAATTGCAACCACTGTTTCCTGACGTCGTCTGCTTTAGAAAGGAAAAAGACGTTCGGGCACAGGGGTGATAAAACAGTGTTTCTTCGACATGGAGAAAACATGAGGCTACAACAGCACTTCTTCGTCGTCTTGTCTGATGCACTCAACCAAGCATTCTAACCATAGATATATATATACATAGATGCCTCATTAGCGACTGTTTCTATGGGCCACGATACGTAAGCCGTCCGCCATTTTGGAACGGTATGCGAACCATAGATCTGTATAGATTCCCCATTCGACCCATGATTCGACCGCTCCAAGCACGTAGACACGTCCACAATCTACGTATTCATATCTATGCTGCGAAACCTTGAGCGCAAGTTGATTGTGCGCATCTAAAACAGCAAGTTATACGCATGTATAACTGCTAAAGCTATTTTGGTTGTGTGTGTGTGGTATCAGGTATAATCTAAAAGCTTAAATTACCCAAATTCATTCTCTAGAGTCTGTTTTGCAAACAGACATAGCCTTACCATGGAAAGTTGTTAGTCTCTAGTGGTCATTTTTCTGTTTTAATTTGCACTGCACTATTTAGCAGTCAAATTCCTTCTCTAACCTTGACAAAAAATACATAGTTAAAAAGATTTTAAGATTTTTTTTTTTTAAGTGCCGCATCTTTGAATATTCATTGATTATTATGGTGAGTGACGTCAAAAAACCGTTCCAAGATGGAGGCCGCATCTACGTGCCTGGAGTGGTCGAATAGGGCATCTATAAATGTCATTCGAATTTCCATTGGCGGGATTTATTTTAATGATATTCTAATGAGCCGCTTTGTGATATCACAAAAACACCGGAAAACTTTGTAGTCCAAACGAGCCGTTCGTTGTAGTTCTTGAACAGGGATTTTTAAAAAAACTAAATATCTCCCTTTGGAGTGGACTTTGAGATTTGTAACTTTGTAGATATTTTTATGCCCAAACATACACACTACACACTGACTACAATTCAAAAAGTGAAAAAGCATAATAGGACCCCTTTAAAATAACGTGGATAGAGAAGCATGATAATACCAGTTACCAGGTTGTGTATAAACTGTGCCCACGTCAAGCTTGAAACTCCCGACCAGTGTGCCACTCCGCAAAAGGTTCTTAGAGTGGATTACCTGTATAGACACATTAATTTAAAACAGTTTAAAACAAGTTTAAATCAAAGATTAATGCCAAATGCAAAAAACACAATCTTTTATGAAAAAGTGCAGGATTTAACATTTCAAAATTGATATTTGTTGCTACTTACAGACACTTTCAGGATCTTGTCAAACATGACATCAGGAGGAACGTGGAAGTCAAAAACAAAGTACTAAAAAAAGGGAAGATTTTATCAAAATATTATATTAGCAGTGTTAAAGGAGTAGTTCCTTCAAAAGTAAAACATTTCTGAAAGTGTCTTGACCCTCAGGCCATCCAAGATTAGGATGAGTTTGTTTCTTCATCAGGTTTGTAGAAATATGTCTCTGCATCAGTGTCTCAGCAATGGATGCTCTGCAGTGAATGGGTGCCGTCAGAATGAGAGTCCAAACAGCTGATAAAAACATCACAATAATCCACACCACTCCAGTACATCAGTTAACATCTGGAGAAGCCATCATTAAAGGGGACCTATTATGCAAAAATCACTTTTATAAGGTGTTTGAACACAGTTGTGTGGCTGCAGTGTGTGAAAACAACCAGCCTATAATGGTAAAAATCCACCCACTCATTTATTTATAATCTAATAAAATCATAAACAGTCTCTCAGGACGAGCTGTTTCAGATTCTCCCTCTGTTCACGTCACCGAGGGGAACAAGTCCCGCCCATTTGTGACGCTGCCCTATAAGCAGAGACACAGCCCTGAGTGAGAAGCTGTGGTCCGCCTCCACCATTAACGTTACTGATCACTGTAGCTGCTGGAGATATACAATGTAGATTTTCAAGTGTTGTGTTTTGGGATGCACTAACGAACATAGTAGTCGCCATATTCTCCCCTCATCTGAGCCACTGAGGACACTGTAGTTAAGTTTCATTTTCTAAGGAAATGTCCCGGAAAAAAATCGGTAAAGTCCACAATACCTGTAGGGATCAATACCAACACTTCGTGCGCGAACGTCAGCTCCAGACAAAGTAAGTGTCATGCGTTTGTTTTCCAAACTGCCCTTCTGAAAGAGCTTCTTGGCACTCTGTAAGGCTAATTGCTAAAGCTACCATTGTCTGTCTTTTTTCACTGCTGCTGTCTTCATGAATGATCGTGAATAGGAATGTGGTAGTTAAAAGTTACAGATGCAAGTAATGTGAGTCGATCGCTTGAGTTTGTTGAGCTCATAATCACGAGTGGCACTTATAAAGTTTGTGATAGCATGCCATGCACCATGAGACCAGCTATGTTGTTATTTTTATCCCGCCGTGCTCCCGTCTGTGCAATTCACAAACGCGAATTTATTATGCACAGTATAATCAGATGACTGACTTTGAAACCGAGTAGTTTTCTGTAAAGATAACAGGCTTGTACTAATCGTGGAATGTTTATTTGCCAAGGCTAGCACTGCTAATGCGGGAGCTTGAGCTCTTGAAGCTCCGCCCTCTTCTCCGGGAGCAACAGCTCACTCGCATTTAAAGCAACACACTCAAAATCAGAGCGTTTTGGCTCACACCCTAAAAATGGCAATTTTAACAAGCTATAAAAAATTATCTGTCAGGTATTTTGAGCTAAAACTTCACATACACACTCTGGGGACATCAGAGACTTATTTTACATCTTGTAAAAAGGAGCATAATAGGTCTCCTTTAAGATGTTTTAACTTTAAACAGTCAATTCTGGTTAAAAAATACTAATTCACAATAACGCTTCCTCCAAGGAGGAACTGTTTTGGCTTGTAAACAGTGCTTGATCTGTGCAGATTTCTCTCCTGATTTAGACGAGACAACTTTGTTACTGGAGGAAACGTTATTATGGACGATGAACTTGTAATTTAGGCAGAAACAATGGTTTGAAGTTAAAAACGTAAATGTATTTTTTATTTTATTTTTTTACAAACATGCAGCATTTGTCTTCTCCAGATGTTAACTGATGGACTGGAGTGGTGTGGATTACTTGTGGATTATTGTGATGTTTTTATCAGCTGTTTGGACTCTCATTCTGACGGCACCCATTCACTGCAGAGCATCCATTGCTGAGACACTGATGCAGAGACACATTTCTCCAAATCTGATGAAGAAACAAACTCATCTACATTTTGGAGAGTGAGCACATTTTCAGCAAATTTTTGAGTTTTGGATGAACTACTCCTTTAAGATGATTATGTGATTATTTTGCTATATTTTGAGTAGTTATTTGTCATGATCATTACTTTGCAAAAGGACAATATTACAATCCTAAATTAAAAAGGAACATACCTCATTGTAGTAAGGGCAGTTGGTCGATTCCTTCATTGAGGTGTATTTTTTTTCATCACCAATTTCTACACACACCACTGGATCCATGTTCAGACCCACCAGCTGTCTGGCCTCTATAACAGTGACACTGACCTGGAAAGTAAGGCATGACACACATTTACAAATGTGGTATGTGGTACCGTATGTGGATGGTATTCGAATATTCACAGGCTCAAAATTGGCACAAAAATGTTTGTATGATACAAAACTAGAGGATTAATATATCTGCATGTCTCAAATGCTGTAAGATCTTATCTTTTCGCTAATATCACTTTTCTTTAAGCTTCAATGTTTTTAAATCAGCAGATGTTTTGTGATTTTTAGTGCATGTATGAAGTTTACACTGCTTACACCGGTAAGCAGAAGCTCCACAGGCATGGTTCTTCACTTTAACTATCAACATGTTCCACCAACCACAAACAAACATAATACCGACTGTCTGTATTTTCAACATGACATCTATTGTTTAACAAACTTTGCGTAAAGTGTGAAGCTTGAAATGTCTGCATGTTCTGTTTTCTTTACAACAACAAAAAATCTCTTTCTGTTAAAAATTACAATATGCTGTTCTACGTACTTGGAAATCCACTGGTCTTCCAGCACTAGGCTCAATCTTGATGTCAGGCTTTGATCTAAAACATTTAGGACATTTTTGGATGAAAAAAATTATAAATAGTTGATCAACTTACTCTATTAGAATATAGTAATACACTGTCAAAAAACTAAAGTTGAGAAAACTTAAAAGTTTAAGGCAACCAGTTTCATCAGATTTTTGAGTTTTCTCAACTTATTTTTGTAGGAGATTTTTTAGTTTTCTCAACTTTTTTTAGTTTTCTCAACTTGGGGGCAGCCGTGGCCTAATGGATAGAGAGCCGGCCTTGTAACCCGAAGGTCGTGGGTTTGAGGCTTGGGTCCGGCAGGGATTGTAGGTGGGGGGAGTGAATAACCAGCACTCTCTCCACCCTCAATACCACGACTGAGGTGAGACCCTTGAGCAAGGCACCGATCCCCCAACTGCTCCCCGGGTGCTGCAGCATTGGCTGCCCACTGCTCTGGGTGTATATTCACTACTGTGTGCATGCACTTGGATGGGTTAAATGCAGAGGACAAATTCCAAGTATGGGTCACGATACTTGGCCACACACCACTTCCCTTTCCCCTTTTTTTGTTGTATAAACTGAATACAACAAGTTGAGAAAACTCAAAAATCTGCTGAAGCTGGTTGCCTTAAACTTTTAAGTTTTCTCAACTTTCGATTTTTTTACAGTGTGTATTTTTGTTAGAACATTTACTATTTAACACAACATAAATGTAATGCAGAATATCAAATTTGATTTGGATTCATGTGACTTTATGATTTGTGGTCACCTTTTATTGGAGACATTGGTTGTGACGGCAGTGACTGATGCGAGTGAGATGGTGTCAGGGTCTGGCATCCTCATATCCTCCGTCTCCAGAATGGCTGGCTCATCTTCACAAGTCACATATGAAATATGATATCATTATGGACAGCACTACAGTTTTTTTTTTTTATATTATTTTAGATTATTATATAAGTATTACATATTATTTAATATTACATAATTATTTACATACATTAATATATACTAGTTAATATAAATAATGCTATATAATAAATATGTTGAAGAATTCACAATAATTTACAAATTTTCACACAATTAATAGAATCTTTCACCTTGACCTTTGCCATCATCCTTGGAGGCTCGATGCTTGTTACGCTTCATTGTAATGAATTTGATTTATCCTCTTTTGGGTTTATTAATCTTTTGAACATGAAAATCAAAAATAAAAGTCAAAAAATATCAATTTAAATATAACAGTAATGTCTTATTCCATTTCAATCAGCCAGAAATCCAAAAGTAATTTGCCTTCATAAATTAAATAAAGTTTATTACCCTAACCCATCAATAATTAGCAGATACATGAAGAATTTAATTAACACTGAATTAATTTGCATAAGTAGTATCGGTCCCACTTTATATTAGGTGGCATTAACTACTATGTATTTACATTTAAATTAATCATTTGATACAATGCACTTATTGTGTTCATACATGTTTTTACATTGTAATTATATTTTTTAAAATACCTGGATGTAATTACATCTGTAATCAATTTCTGTAATTACATTTATAATTACACTGTTGACCCATCCCTTACACCTTAACCTACCCTTAACTTACCCATACCACCAAACCTGTCCCTAACCTTACCCGTATCCCACCTCAAAGCAGCAAAAGTGTTTTGCAATACAATATGACCACAATAAGTACTTATTTTTTGATGTAAGTACATAGTAGTTAAGGCCACCTAATATAAAGTGGGACCATATCATCTAAAAAGACAAGTACATCTACAACTGATAGATTACTTTTAATAAACACGCTGAATGTTGTAAATAAGCAAGAAAAAGACATAAAAGAAAGAAAGAAAGAAGTTCTTAGTATTAACTACACATTCACCTATGTACGCTTAAAGCTAACCCATTTTATGCAATCAAAACAACAATGGATTCTGTGCAAACAAACCAACAGTTTTTACTGATTTTTAAATTGTTTCTGGTGTTTTTCTTCCTTAAACAGTAATTATACTGTATATTAGGGTTTTATGATATTAAAATATTCTCATTGAAAGATACTTTTAGCTAAAAGCAACTTATTTAACTGTACCCTCTTACTGAAACATACGTAATTCCACAAAAACAGTGAATTCACTTTTTATCCTGTTGCATTTCACATTATGTTTAATATTTTCATTAAAACACCAAACACCACAACAGTTAGGCCAAATCTGAAAGCCATGGTCATTAAGTTACATAGCATTGCAATGTTTGGTTTTCCATGACACACAAAGCAAACGAAAGACTCGTATGCAAGGTCTGATGAAATACTGTAAACTTACCGTACAGTGCAGCTGCTTCTCTGTTTCCTGAATCACATCTAGAAGTTTGCAAGAAGGACACATCGATTCCGATATCAAGATGTCTTTAAAATAAATAGCCTACAAACTCATTATTGACATTTGGATGACAGAAATAGAGAGGCCACAATAGTAACTCAAAAAGAGTCTGGTTTGGTCTAAGCCTGAAGATGGGCAGGAGAGATGTGATATGGCCATGAATAGTGTATGAGTGCTGAACCCGAGACAGTGGTAACTAGAACTAGTTCCTGATGACAGAGATTGTGTGGGATTTTGACAGGGTACTACTCTAGATAGGCTAACCAGGTAAAAACCAGCCTGTAAACTGCGGGAGCAACATGTTGTTTCCAGAGTTTGAAGGGAAAGTGAGCATAATGCCTTACTAATCTCTAACTCTCACCAGTGATGGGCTACATCTAATCTAACTATACTACATTCTGCAAAGAACAACATCTCCATAAGATTTGGAGGAAACAGCAGTGCAGTGCATTGACCTACTGTATTTCAAATGATACATGTTTTAGTTCACATAGGCTTTTTTATACATGTCAACGACTTCAATCACTTCAAGCAGTTACTTAATTCATATACTGATAGTACATCTGATTCACATGACTCACCGCATTTATTTGACCAAAAATGCATTAAACCAGTACTACTGTGAAATATTATTAAATAGCTGTTTTCTATGTGAGTCTATGTTAAAATGTAATTTATTTCTGTGATGAAGCGCTGTATTTTCAGCATCGTTACTCCAGTCTTCAGTGTCACATGATCCTTCAGAAATCATTCTAATATGCTGATTTGCTGCTTAATTATTATTAATTATTATCAGTGCTTAATTATGGTTCTTATTGTTTTAATGTTGAAAACAATTTTTGCTGCTTAATATTTTTGTGGAAACTTTGATACATTTTTTTCTGGATTCTTTGATAAATAGAAAGTTCAAAAGAGCAACATTTATTTGAAATAGAAATCTTTTTGTAGCATTATAAATGTATTTACTGTCAGTTTTGATCTTTAAATTTTGATTGAAAGATTTCTTATTTATTTACTTACTTACTATCTCACTCCAAACCTTTAAATTGTAATGTATCACTGTTTCCACAAAAATATCGGGCAGCACAACTGTTTTCAACATTGATAATAATCAGAAATGTTTCTTGAGCAGCAAATCAGCATATTAGAATGATTTCTGAAGATCATGTGACACTGAAGACTGGAGTAATGATGCTGAAAATATAGTGCTGCATCACAGAAATAAATTACATTTTAACAGATATTCACATAGAAAACAGTTTTTCAAATTGTAGTAATATTTCACAGTATTACTGTTTTTACTGTATTTTTGATCAAATAAATACAGCCTTGGTAAGCAGAAGAGACTTCTTTCAAAAACATAAAAAAAACATATAGTTTGGTACATGTGTACATAATATTACTCAGTACTTAAAAGTATAATTACACTGTAACATTGTTCAACACCTTAACAGCTCCTTTGCTTCTAAATTCTTTTTGTTGTTGATGTCTCTAACTTGGTACATTTGTCTATTAAAAATATTATTATTTAAACCTATAAATGCAAGAGCTTGGCCTTGAATACAAATGCAAAGCAGTCAGTGTAAACTGGTTAAATACAATGCTTTATCCTGCACCTAACTGCTTTCACAATCAAGCATGTGAGTGTAATATCCTCGCCCTGCACTGAGAAAATTAACCTGATTTTTAAGGTCCAGGAGCTGAAAATGCTACATCGCTCATTCATTCAAATACAATTTTGTATCATATCATACTATCTCAACACTGAAAGACAAAACAGCTGTGAGATGCTTGAACAGAAGCGTGTGTAATCACCAGGAGACGAATCAAACTGACTCTGGCTTAAATAATTGATGATGTCTTGTTCAAGTCTGCAACTTGCAGACTAGCTGACGACATGTAGCTTTGGTAACCCAGTAGTGTCATGTGGTCATCTACAATGCAAATTTACTGAAATGTGACACTGGCTACACTGCTTCTTCATGAAGTTCCAGAAAAAATAGTATAAAATATTGAACTTAATTTATTACGTTATTTAAAAAAAGGAATTAGAAAAAGTACAAAGACCATAACGACACTCCTAATCTTGAAGATAAAACGTGCATCAGGTATTTAAATGTCTATGTCTATATTTCACTGACTCCTAATAATAAGTTCTGCTTGCATGCTGGAAATGATCAAATGTGCATGAAGCAAAACACCCGCATTGTTTTAGCAGACAGCATATAATACAAGTCCTTTTGAAAAGTCAGACTAAAGTAATCTGCTCATGCATAACACATGCTGTTTGTAAGGTATACGTTTAAGGTCTAAAGTTGCCTGTGTCCAGTGAAATGTCTTAAATTATTAAATGGTGCCAATCAGTGTCGTATGCGTCAACCACAATGAGCATGCATCATTTGTACTGTCTAGACAGACATTTCTGCATGATTAGCCAGTAAAACAGGATGATTATATACTGACTAAATGTTCTACAACAACATTTTATTTGTACAAGGTTTTAGTATATAGATCTTAGTTAAGACCTCCTCTTTAAAGGAATAGTTTATTTTATCCAAAAATAAAATTTGCTGAACATTTACTCACCCTCAGGCCATCCAAGATGTAGATGAGTTTGTTTCTTCATCAGATTTGGAGAAATGTGTCACTGCATCAGTGTCTCAGCAATGGATGCTCTGCAGTGAATGGGTGCCGTCAGAATGAGAGTCAAAACAGCTGATAAAAACATCACAATAATCCACAAGTAATCCATATCACTCCAGTCCATCAGTTAACATCTTGTGAAGTGAAAACTGCATAGCCAAAATAGTCCATAATTCATAATAACACTTCCTTGAGTGAAAAACTCCATCTCCTGTTGTCTTTCACATCAAAATCCAGCCACATATGTGACCCTGGAGCACGAAACCAGTCTTAAGTCGCTGGGGTATATTTGTAGCAATAGCCAAAAATACATTGTATGTGTCAAAATTATCGATTTTTGTTTTATGCCAAAAATCATTAGGATATTAATAAAGATCATGTTCCATGAAGATATTTTGTAAATTTCTTACTGTAAATATATCAAAACTTCATTTTTGATTAGTAATGTGCATAGCTAAGAACTTCATTTGGACAACTTTAAAGGGATAGTTCACTTTGAAATTAAAATTTGATATCTATCAGCTTACCCCAAGGGCATCCAAGATGTA
>JAFVLL020010631.1:0-28363 GCA_021397915.2 Tor tambroides
CAGCTGCAGATCACAGAAATACATTACAGTTTAACAGATATTCACAGAGAAAACAGCTACTTTAATATTTTACAATATTACAGTTTTTACCTTTGATTTAAAAATCAATATTTTTTCACTATTTTTATATTGAAAATATAAAATTGTACATTTTCAAATTCGAACTTTCATGAGTACATTTAACATTTATTATAATTAGGCTAGTTTGTGCAATTAAATGTATTTAAATCGATTAAAAAATAAAAAATTGGGTTGTATTAAATTCTGAAATTGTTGCTAATAAATCTGCCAGAAAACAAACAAAAAAAAATGTGTAAAAGTTTGACTTTTAAGGGTACAACAGCCCTTCAGAAAATCAAGAGTTACTACAGTAATAACACACACGTGTTTCCCACCAAACAGCACCTTCATCAGCGCGTGATGTTTCTCAAACTCTGGATCGGTTCTCTGGTCAGATGAAACACGAGCATCTGTTCAATCAAACACACTGCTGGATCTTTATTCTTCCTCTTTTTCTGCTGGAGGTCCTGGACGTCTTGTTCAGATAGATGGCATGATCCAAAACAAACAAAGTGCCAATGAAATTGGTCTATGCGTATTTGATAAAAACATTTATTTTATAGATTTTTCTCCCCCATTTTCAATTGTTTTACTTAAATGAAATATTAGATTTCTGTGATTTTTTTAAAGAAAAGGTAAAAATGAAAAAACGCAGAACTACTTTTTTCTTTGCTCACATTTACCAAGGGGCCCAATACTTCTGAGCTCAGCTGTCCATCTGTCACTGTATCCAATACTGCTGTGAGAAATCAGCACAGCCCACACTTCAGAGACAACATGCAGCTTCTTTATTCTGTACAGCATTAGTCAAAATATGCTTGGATTTGCACATTACATATGAAACTGATTTCTTTAATACATCCATTTCCCATTGCCAAATATTATCAAAGTGACTGGAAAATAGATGAAGATCTTGAATTTGATCTGTAGTTCAAAATGACAAAACATTTACAGAAAAGACATCACAGCATCCCAGTTTCACACTGGAAAGTGTTTCAGTCATGATTTGTTGCTCTCTAGTGATGTGAAGTAAATAATGACAAAACTATCCAGGATGCTGCAAGTGCCTTTTATAGGAACAGTTCACCCTCAAAAAATAACATTTGCTGAACGTGTCCTCACACTTAATACCAAGACGATGCAGAGGAGTTTGTTTCTTCATTAGATCTGGAGAAATGTGTCATTGCATCATTTGCTCTGCAGTGAATGGGTGCCGTCAGAATGAGAGTCCAAACAGCTGATAAAAACATCACAATAATCCACACCACTCCATCAGTTAATGTCTTGTGAAGACAAAAGCTGTTTATTAAAAAAACAAAAACAAATTCATCATTTACATTTTTAACTTTAAACCATTGCTTTTGGCCAAAATACGAGTCCATAATCCGTAATAACGCTTCCTCCAAAAAGTCCATCTTCGTATCTTAAAACCTTTTTATCAGCTGTTTGGACTCTCATTCTGACGGCACCCATTCACTGCAAGCCATAACTAGAAGAGGCTCTTATCACAAACCAAGAAACCATTCGAAACAGCTTAGAAACTGCATTTAACAGCACATATTTCATAATATCACTGTATTTATTACATTAAAACGTCGCACCAGAAGAATATTTCTCACGTGGGTCATGCTATGACTTTTCAATTATTTCAAAATGTTGAGATTCAGTTAAAATGAAAGCAACGGTTTCTGCACAAAAACATTTGTAAAACAAATTTTCCTCCCTCATTCTGACCCTCTGTCAGCAAACGGACGGTGTTATGACCGGTGTCCTGATATTTCATCACACCCCTCAGACTGTCCTAGCAGAGCTTACCTCAATATTGCATCCTTTTTCTCATGCTGAACAACAATAATTACTGTAATTGCATTACTGTAGGTGTAGATGTTAATAAAGCACAATCTAACGGGTAGAAAAATGTATTTATTGTTGGTTTCTGGCCATAGCTGTATCCCTTCTAGCCACAACCGCGAATAACACATAATTACTGCATTACTGTAAGAGTAGGTTTAGGGTAGGTATAGACGTTAATAAACAGGTAGCATTGTCGAATGCTGTTGTCGAATTGTACTACCTACTGTTTTAATGAGAGTTAGCAAAATATGAGAGGATAGCAGAAGTCAACAGAACATCACGATTACAGGTGACGATGGAATTGATAAAGTACACACTGATACACTCGCAAATATCCACAATATCACAATGTGGAGTAGGCAGAGAATGTGATTTTGGCAAAAAAAAGATTGTTCATGTTATGACTGCTTTCATGAATATTTTTATGTGCAATCATGACTAATCAATGTCTCCATGTTTAGTAGATCAAGCTCTCTATTTAAAAGAAGAAAATGGCTTTTGAACAATATTCCATCGAACAAATTTATTTAAACAGTAAAATTTGAAAAGGCACAAATATTTCTCATCAAAACCCGATGATATAAAAAGCTGGCTGGGACTGCGGTCAAGTCTTTCTGAAGAAGGAGTCCAGCGTGCCGCTGTTTCCCAGCACTCGCGCTCTCTTGGCCTGCGGGCCGCTCTGAGTCTTCGCCTGGCTCTTCCCGCGGGACGACTGCCCCGGCCCGGTGCTGGACGCCGAGGAGAACGACTTCTGCAAGTCCAGAGCGAAGTGATAGTCCATGTGCTCAGGCATTTCCCAGACCAGCACCTTCAGTCCACAGCGCTCGCACGCGTGAAGATCCTCGCCGTCTGACGGAGCGACTCCGCCGAGCGCCTCCGATCCGGCCGCAGCGCTCCGGTCCTCCGGCAGAGCTGAGAGACTGTCTGCCAGCTGGAGCGTCTTCTCCAGACCCTTTCTTTGGAAGAAGGAGGAGATACCAGGGGCGTGTTCATCTTTATGAGCTTCCTCCCCTTGCTGTTTCTTCTTCTCAGCGGCCTTCTCAAACAGAGACTGGATGGCCCCCGGGCGCTTGGGGCTCCGCTCTGTTTTGGGGGTTTGTGTAGAGGCTAGACGCGATTGTGTTGAAGGTGCGTCACTGGACAAGAAGCTTGCTATTCCTCCAGATGAGGATGAGGGAACATCACTGAACTTACTGGCTGACAGATGAAGACAAGTCAAAGCAGGAGACCTAAGAGAAAAACATAATCAAGCCTTACAGAAATAACTCACTCGACTAGGGTTGGGTGATAAAACGATATCAAATTGAGTCGTGATAAAATGCATGTCAATAATAGGCTAACTCTTGCATGTTCTGCGTGCCTCTGTGTGAACAAATGGTGTGGTTTTTCTCAATATATGAGATATTAACATGAGAACTTCATCTCTAGAGCTGCTCTGAGAGTCACTTCACATGCTTTACACCGTTGACTGTGAAAAAAATACCTTCAAAAACTGAAGTAAAACTGAAAGAACTTCATGACAACCCGTCAAAATAAAAGTTCAGTTTAACTTGAAGAAATTATGACAGACATATATTACTATTGTATACTAAAATGTAATTCTCAAGTTATAACAATAATCATCATATTTTTAAAGAATATCAAACAACCAAGGTATTTCTTCATTAATATATACAGCGCTGTTGTGTAGCATCTTGTTTGACAAAGAATAAGATGCACTGTTTTGTTGAAATTTTTTTTTTTTTTCATTACATCTTAAAAGACTGATTCAATTAGCTTTATTAACTCACTTAACTAGACACCATTTTTTGTGACAAATTTGTATTGAATCTTGAAACAGAATCCAAAAAATAAAATGGAAAACAAAATTTAGGGGAAAATGAACCTGATTTTATTGGGCCCTAAATTAAAAGGTAGCTCTGTGGAGTTTAACTGCAAACAAACTAATTATTCTTACATTCAATTTCAAGGTTTAACAAACGTGTTGAAATCATTTCCTAAATACCAAGATAAATATCGATATTTTGTGACATGGATTGTGATAATCTTTTTGGCCATATTGCCCAGTCCTACACTTGACTGCTGTTACTACATCAAGATCATGGGTTTGATGCCGAAGAAACACGCATGGAAGACGACAGGAGCAAACTCTGCCATCACGAGCACATTCTGGGTGCTCAGTGACTCAAGTCAGAAGAGCTCAGCCTCATGTCACGATCTGCTTGTCCAAGTCCAAGGGATTTTTTCACCCATTTTATGATTAGCAGGAAAAATCTGTCTGCTTTCCTTACAGCAGTACTTCCCAAACTAGGTCACCTTTATTTTAAATCGCTTTATACAACACAGATTGTTTCAAAGCAGTTTAACAGTAATAAACGGTGTGAAGTTCATCAATTATGAAACAAGTTTTATTCAGCGATAAGCAGTTCTACAGGAGACAATAGTGTTGTTATTCAGCTCGATGTTGATTCAGTTCAGTTCTTAGGGTTTGTGAGCTGATGAAAAGCTAATAATTAAACCATACTAATTTAAAATTAAAACATTTTAAAATAAATAAAAAATTGCTAAAACAAGATTTTATTTGTTTTTAGACATCACATGACCACTAACCAACATCAGAGAACCATGAACATGAATGCGATGTTAAATTAAATATAAACTTACAATCTCAGAGGGACTTCAAATAAATGTTTCTGGTTAAAGTAGTTTGGCTTAAACGTTCAGTTTGGCTGACAAACAAGGCTTGGGAATCTCTCCTCAACAAGAGTCTAAATAGAATTTAAAGTGCCCATTTTTCCCAGTAATGTCATTTAATTTAGAGGTGTCAAACTGAAAAACCCAAATTCCCTTGATCTTTTGACATATAAGAGGCAGTTGTAGCATAAAAACATTCTGCAAGTTTCAGAACTCAAATCTTTCTCATTAGTCTAAAAACAGCTTATATTGAAGCCAGTCTGCAAAAACGACAGCTTGTGGGAATGTGCCACTCTATGATGTAATAGTGTGGATAAGCACCGCCTCCGCAGAAGATCAACAACACCTGCTTCTACATCGCTGCCTGTTTAGCACCGCCCGCCGATTCTACGTCGCTGCCTGTTTAGCCCCGCCCACCAATTCTACAGTGCAGCCTGTTTAGCTCCGCCCACCGATTCTACATCACTGCCTGTTTAGCTCCACCCACCGATTCTACATTGCTGCCTGTTTAGCCCCGCCCACTGATTGTAGTGTTTAGGAGAAAGGTGAATACAAGTCTACACAGAAACCAAATGATAAAGATGCTCCGAAGACAACAAGATGCTTTTCAGTGGCAAGCTGTGGAAAAACAGTCTTTGCATTGCCTTCCTTCTGATCCCAATGTTAGGAAAGAGTGAAAGAACTTTATTTTTACTGAAGATCCAGACCGCGTCAGTAAGAACTTGGTCCTTTGTTCACTTCATTTTACCGCGGATTCGTTTACAAACAAGGCTCAATTAGACACGGGATTTTCAGAAAGATTGAAACTAAAAGACGATGCTGTGTTACTATATTGGATCCGACAGTAATGTCACAACACACTATAGTGAGTAACTGTTTTTTATAACGTGATCACTATTGCTTTGTCTGTTAAACAGATTGGTTGATATTTACTGAGTATTTATGCGTTTTTGACCTAAATCACAGCAGTGTTTAATTATGAGGAAAGTACACTGTCAAATATACGCAACTGTTAGCCAATCACAGCAGTGGGCATTTACTTCCAAGTCTACAATCCTCCACAGCTATTCAAACACAGCGTTCTGATGAGGAGGTTAAACACACGACAGAAAATAGCCTATTACTTCTAAATTATGTTTTTGATGTAAAAATCTTGATAACATTATTAGTGGACCTCAGAGAACAGTACAAAATAAAAAAAGAGGCAGTTCATGACCCCTTTAAAAAAAAAAAAAAAAGAAAAAAAAAAAAAAGAAGATATTTGTATCTAGATCAGACTTTGGCTACAGTTGGTCATTGTCACTCACCACGCCTCCTGGTGGCTTCCTGCGGTGTTGAGGCTCTTGATGATGGCCAGGCTGTCTGAGGTCATCTTCACAGCGTCATAGCGAACAAGAGCACAGCAGCGAGAAAAACTCTGATCTCCAGCCTGCCTGACGCCCACCGTCAGCTGTTTGGCCACCCGCCCGTTCTGCAGACAAATCAACACACAAGCACCACGTATGAAGAGAAGAAACACATTAGTGATGTCCAGTTCACCGAACCGGAGTGAAGCGTCTGAAACAGCTCGAGCTCGAGCAGCAG
Organism: Tor tambroides; assembly: GCA_021397915.2. NCBI lineage: Eukaryota > Metazoa > Chordata > Actinopteri > Cypriniformes > Cyprinidae > Tor > Tor tambroides. The sequence goes on from JAFVLL020010631.1 coordinate 6,193, forward strand.
AGATCTCCAGGTTACTCAATCAGATCTCACTTTCAGACACCTGACAGTCACTGCGACTCAAAATGAGCCAAAAATAATAATGTTCATTCAGCCCTCCAGTTCCTCCAACAGTCACTGAACTGAGTTCAACTCGGACCGATGAGCCGCTGATATGCGAAACGAACACAAATGAATGTGTTTATGGTTTCTTATTGCTATTGTAAAAAGGTAAGCTGGTGAAGACTAGTTTAAACACTTCAGACAAGGAAAACATCCACGTTTCACATCATTATTGCTGTGATAATTACACAATGACGTAACGTATACGCAATTATATTATGTAAACAAACAGGTGAATCTGTCATTTGAACCATTTCACTGAAACAAACTGTCCGAAAGAACCAATTAACAGAGAAAAGAACCAGACTTCCCATCATTATGCGATATCACAGGCTGTAATATCAGTATTTTAATCTAGAATTGCACTTTCTGCTATAAACACCTTGAAACTGCAAAGCAAAATGGATGTTTGGTGTGAATGATGGTTCCTGTAAAAATCTGAATAAGCAAATCTTCCAGCTGTTTGGAGCTGTCAAGCAACATAGAAATTTGCTGTGTTAATAGAGAAAGTGCAGACATAAGTATGTATTTATCAGCATTTCACTTCATTTTAAATCTCTGAATGCGGTTCAGTCCATCAGAATGATTTATTCTCTATAAACCAGCATTACTTCACTGATAACGCACTCACCATATCTCTGTCTTTGTTCAGTCGTTCCTGTAGCTCGAGGGCCAGCTGATGAAGCCAGTGCTGCACCTGCACAAGAGAGCGGGTTACACCAGAGCACGAGCATCAAGAGTCCACATCTCAAATCTGCCATGTATGTACTAGGGCTGTCAAAATGGCTGAAAAACTAAATTTGAATTTTGTACTTAATATTATCAATATTCAAATTATATTCAAATTTAAAGGGGTCATATGATGCGATTTCAAGTTTTCCTTTCTCTTTGGAGTGTTACAAGCTGTTTGTGCATAGATAAGATCCCTGAAGTTGCAAAGACTAAAGTCTCAAAACCAAAGAGATATTCTTTATCAAAGTTAAGACTTGTCCACGCCCCCCTAAAACGGCTCGTTCAAACACTACATCTCTACGTCACGGTGTGGGGAGATTTTCATAACACCTCCCAAACGTACACGCAGTGAAAGAGGGCAGAGCTATTACTCTGGCTGTAGTATTGTTGCTGCTGCCGGCGCCATGTCCTGGAGACGCTGTGTTTCGTTGTGAAAGAGAAACTACTTTGTTTGGGCTTCCAAAAGAGGACACAACTAGAAATCAGTGGTTAAGTTGTATTTACAACACTGTTCCAGAACAGTTCAACACAAATATTGGAGTGTGTGCAGCACATTTTACAGAGGACTATTTCCTGAACCTGGGAGAGTATCCTTGCTTGCAGGCTCGCACAAAGACTGTTTCTATACAGTGCGGCAATTCCAACTCTGCAAGGACAGTCTGGCGCTTCTGACTCACAGCCTGTAAGTATGTTTCTGCCACTGACGATTCAAACGCGAGTTTTGAGCAGTGTAGAGTAGTGCTTGTTGTTTGTCGTTTCTCTGATCACAAATGCAGACATGGTAATGTTTACGCGGCGCGATGCGATGCATAAAAAGACAGTATAAGTCATTATAATCAGTAATTATGTCCCCACTGGATGCAACAAATGCCTCGTTTATAATGGGTTTTATTGTTTTTGTGTCGTCTCGACGGGAAACGCCATCACAATACGGTGAGGGGCGTAACATTTCCGTCTCACGCTTGAGGTATTAGGCCAATCACAACGCACCGGATAGCTGGCCAATCAGCGCACACCTCGCGTCTCAGAACGATGAGCTTTGTAAAAATCGAAGCGTTTCAGAAAGACGGGGCATACAGGAGCAACATTAATGTACAGTATGTGGAAAATAATGTGTTTTTTGAACCATGAACCACGTAAACACATTGCATTACAACAAATACACGAAATAATGTTCTTTTTAGAAACGCCCTATGACCCCTTTAAAAGGCATAATTTCAGTTGGGGGGAAAAAGCTTTTGGCTTCTCTCCTGAGGCCACAAGAGGCACATCAAGCAAAATATTACTATTGCACGTTTCTTCAAAGAAATAAAATAACACCACTATCTTTGAAAAAAGTGCATGCTGTTTAAAAAAAAACAATTAATTAAATTGCTTAAACAATCAGAAACAAGACAGCATCATGTATGTGTGTATAGTTTAATCCAAAGGCCCGAAAACCAATCACAAAGAGTACTTTTTCATTTAAAAACATGAGAAAGTGGGATGGGGAAAAACCACCATAAAGTCTCAAGACATGTTTTTTAAAAGTTGGACTTGGGTTAATTTTACATGGCTTTCTAAACACGTGGCTCTCTTCTGCGAGACTGCAACGGTGATAGATGTTGCTCTAGAAAATGCGATAAATATGCATTCTGTGTGAACGGCTTGGTTTCAGTTTTGACGTAAACAACATCATCTGTGCATCGAAGTTCTCTTTTTCCGCAGTATTTTGAATGAACAGCGTAGCAGTGTCGCATCCAGTGGGTTAGTGGGATAGGCTAAAAAAAAAGCAATGACACCTGCATCGTCATCGCATCTTGTGCGCCTGACGCACACCTAAAATTCAAATGCAACGTTTTTGCATTCGAATGTGGATTTTTTTTTTTTGACAGCCCTACCATGTACCTGCTGTTTTGTAGCCAGACAGGTTTTTCCTGGGAAGTTCTTGCTGCAGCCAATGGATTTGGGGAGCTGTCGAGGCTTCACGGGCTCAAACTCGATCCCTCGGCACAAGTCATACAGCCACGACCTGAGGAACAGAGACGAAACGAGCAACTCTACCTGAGATACATTTACTACAGAACTTTCTTGACGTTTTAGGATTGTATTGATTTTGATGAATTTTTCAGGCCTGAATCTTTCTCAGGCACATCTTCCACTGGCAGGTTTTTCTGGTTCTCACCCGGTCTTCTCTCCGAAGTGCTGCTCCAGCTGGATCTTGCTGAACTGAGTGAGATCTCCGATGTTTTCCACTCGCAGAGTCTCGATGATGGACTTCCCCAGCTTCCCGCCCAGATTACGACTGAAGAGCAACCACACATGCATGTACAGCCCATTCTCACTCTTATGGGACACTATGAGAATCAAGTGTAATATCATAGTCATAGTACAGGTGATCTACTTACATTTTCCTGATGGAAAGAGTGCTGAAGAGTTCTGGAACGGACCCCAGTGGCAAAACTGTTTGGCGATTAGGCTTGTTTAAACCACATGCTAATTTGGCTAACACCTATGGAAAAAAAAATACAATTCTGATCGACCTTACTAGTGTTGAAGATGCCATGCTCTGATTCATGTGAAGATTTTATTCATGTAAATTACAGATTGTTCACTAAGCAAGAACGCAGACCATGTTTTGGAGAAATTCTTCACTAATGCATTCTGGGACACACTAGCGTTTACCTGTGGTCATGTGTGTTTTGTACTAGCACTAAACCGTTTTGATTATTATTTGTAAACAATGTCACATTTATCTCTGAAAAGACATTTTATGAAGAAAAGAACATTCTAGAATATTTTAGACATTCTAAAAAACTCACTCATTTTGATAAATATATGTATATTACATAATGATTAAATCTTTAACCAGTGTAATGTATCTTTGAATAAATCTCTCATGAAAAGAAGCTATGACAGTCACCATTTAAATGTTTATACTTCAACAAGGAGTACAGCATAATTATATCATTTCTGAAACTAACCTGAACTAACCCTTTAAAGTGTAGTTATACATTTAAGTACTGAGTAATATTAATTAACTACATGTACTTACTATATGGTTAGGGTTAGGATTAGGGTTTGGCTTAGGGTTACTTGCATGTAATTATGCATAATTAATTGTTATTATAATAGTAAGTACATGTAATATGTGTAACAGACACCTTAAAATAAAGTGTTACCGAACATTTGCCTGAGTTGTTAATTTTAACTTTTAATATAATATTAATGTACCAAAGGACAGAGATCCCTGTGTAGTTTATAACTTTAGACAGAAGAGATTTTTTCTGAAAATAAAAATGGACATTTTGTACCAGACATATATCCGCGAACCTATATAGAATCTGAGATCTCAATCAAATCAAAGGTTTGTGAATCAGAACTGAATAGTGAAGTCTGTGTCCTAGTTACTGACCAGATCATCTGAATGAAGCGTGAACAGTGTAAATGTAAAATGCATCAGACCTTGTTGTGCGAGACGCCGGCGGAGCATCTGAATCCGGTGTGTTCCTCCACGGCGGCCCTCATCTCCTCCACTATCAGAGCGCCGACGGTCAGATGCAGCTCCGCGCTCGAGGACAGATCGCTGGAGGACAGATGCTCCAGCCACTGCTGCAGGCCTCGGAGCCGCTGCTCCTCTGCACACACCAACACACCGCTCGAGTGACCACCGATACTGGTTTTTAACAGCCGATGCCGATAGAGAGCAGGGTGGCCGATATATATCATTTTTATTTATTCTAATTAATATTTAAGAAATATAAAATCGTTTGAAAACGATAAATGTGTAAAATAAACATACTTATACTTTGGATGACAACTACTTGATTCTGTAATCCTATTACAGTATTTTTCACAAATAAAGAAATATTTATATTTTGCATTCACAGGCAAATGCATGTATTTCCCCGGCGTCAAAATCAGGCACACATAAATGTCAGGAAACACAATTCCCGTATGCATATCAATATCCATGGGCCACTGGATCTTTGGTAAGTTGTAAGGAACATTATATCAAGTCCAGCAACCTTTAGTTTAAACTGATTATCGCTTGTTTTACTCGTGTTTTCGCACCTTTCCTATTAAATCCAGTCATGTAGCGGCTCTTTTGCCATTCAGTCCAGCTGAGGGGCCGTGTTCTGGTGGGAAAGTGACGTCAGTGCAAACTGTGACGGCAAACAATGAAGAGGGAGAATGTGAGCGCTGTGTGCTCAGGTGCTGCTGTTCTCAGCGCTGTCAAAATAAAAGTCCCGCCTCGAACACATCAGCCAAAACAGAAAAACCTATCGGCCGATGCAGATATTTGAAACACGTCAAATATCAGCCTTGGCAATTTATGAGTCGACCACTACACCGCTCCAATGCTCGCTTCCTTTTTCAATGAAAATAACAAGTGACCTGCTGTCAGTTTCAAACACACCTTTATCTGTCGCTGCATCCTCACTCGGTCCGCTGCTGCTGGTTTGTGGAAAGCCCTGAACGTAGGTGCTCCTCAGCTGCTGCGGCGTGATGTCCTGGACGCTCATGCGCTTCAGTCTGTCCTGCACGCTGGCCGTGAGGTCCATGTATGCCTCATCGATGCTGGCCCTCTCTATGACCGCGAAGCGCGACATCACCTCGATCACCTCCACACTGGCCTCCCTGTAACTGATGCACAGCAAAAACACACTCAACCAAAAACACATGCAATTAATAGCGGCTGAAAATGTGCTCCCCCCCCTCAGACCACCCAAGAGGAGTTTGTTTCTTCATCAGGTTTGTAGAAATGTGTCTCAGCAATGGATGCTCTGCAGTGAATGGGTGCCGTCAGAATGAGAGTCCAAACAGCTGATAAAAACATCACAATAATCCACACCACTCCAGTCCATCAGTTAACATCTGGAGAAGACAAAAGCTGAAACTAATCCATCTCACCTCTGTTTAAAATTAGATGCAATAATAACACTCTCACACCAAAATCCACCCACATATTTGTTTAGAGCCGTTTTGGACTGTGTTTTAATTTGTATGCAGATTTCTTTCCTGATTCAGACAATTACTTCACTGAAGAAAGCGTTATTATAGACTCATATTTTAGTCGGAAACAAACTTTTTGTTTTTGTCTTCTCCAGATGTTAACTGATGGACTGGAGTGCTGTGGATTATTGTGATATTTTTATCAGTTGTTTGGACTCTCATTCTGACGGCACCCATTCACTCACAGAGGATCCATTGGTGGAGACATTTCTCCAAATCTGATGAAGAAACAAACTCATCCTAATATACACCTTGTCTACGAAAGACAAAAATGTCTGTTGTAAGTGATAACAGGGTTTTTCAAAAATGTATGAAACCAACATGAATAGAAAGATTACATTCCTAACGTGACACGTGCATCTTAAAAATGTCCCTTTTCCTCATTTTGGACGGCCTACATTGGGACTGAACAGCATCAAAAGAAGAAACGTGCACTTACAAGGTGAGATCAGCCTTCCCATGAGCCTCTCTGACTCGGGCCACCTGTAGATCAGGACAGAGCTTCCTGGCATCATCTGCCCACATGTTCCTGCTGACCCCATGAGCTCTGGCCTCATAACTCACTGCTATGATGCTGAAAACACAACACATATCCAGCTCGTTTTTAATAAAGGAACCCGGTTTATGACTATTTCCTTGACATTTAAGCACACAATGAGAGTCCTAGCAATCAAACATGAAAAAGTCACATTATTCTTTCTGTGGAATCAAAACAAATGTGCTATGAATAGCTGCAATCAAAATTCACCTTCAAATTGTTGTAATTAGTTTTGTGGCATTTTCGTAAGTGCATTATGGGGTATCGTTACTGTTAAATGAATAATGGTATTTCAAAGGAAAACACAGATTATTTCTGTAAATTGTACATGAGCATACAGTGAAGATCTACAGAAAAGAAGTGTGTCGTCTCACCCTCCGCCTTTCCATGTCTTGTACTGCGCCACCACGCAGGGTTTGTTTTTGAGCTCGGGGTTGATCCTCTGCTCCACTTGCACATAGAAGCAGTCCATGTCCACCAGCGCGACCACTCTCTCCTTCCCAAAATCCATCGCACAAACACTTCAATAACTCACGAAACAACCGCGGACTTCCCGCGCGCTCTTCTTCTGTTCTTTGAGCAGCGCGCGCTGAGTCTGTTCACTGCTCTCTAGTGGACTTCAGCACAATAACCAGGACTTTAGTTCATATTTGATGTAAATTGTTTTTGTTTATTTTTTTATTTTTTATTTTTTTAATGTGCATATATAATATTTAGAACTTGTACATGATAAAATAATAAAAAAAAACAGCAAAAAAATAAATACAAAATTCAAGTGTATTACTGCATTTCTTTATTATTTTTATTATTATTATTCAGCATGTATGGCTGGATAGTCAGATCAACATCAAATTATTTTTGAGTATAATGTAACAGGAAATAAACTACTGATCCTACTTGGGGGGGGGGGGGGACTGCATACTGGTTGAGCAACAAATCATGCAAAACTAAATTACAAATCACAAAAATAAGTTTTGATGACACAATGACACTAAAGTTTCTACAGAAAGCAAACCTGTGCCTTTCGTTTTCTATTTTTCAGTTATTACCATGAATTGATTACAATGTATTAACTCTTTTGAAACTGTTCATTTAATTATCTTTGACACAAAATTGACTTTTCTCAATGTATATTTAAGATAAACACTTGTACCCATATTTAGTTGCTTACATTGTGAATAATTACTGGTACCAGTATTTGACAACAGTTTATTTTAAGATGTCTTTGTAAAAAATGTTACATCTAGTTACTTTTTATATGCATAATTGCATACAAGTAACGCATACAAGTAACCCTAAACCAACCTCTAATCCTAACCATAATTCAAGTATTTTTTGAATGTCAAAAGAAAGGCAGACTGCCACATGCAGTGCCTCATTTGGATGTGTCTGAAGTCTTGGAGCTCGACTTCCCTACGTTTCTCCTACAAATGGGCCTTGAGCTTGTTTGGAGGTTCTAGCAGGGGAGCGCAGCTACTTCTATACCAACGGCGGTCCGGGGATCGTCCTCTTCCACCGAGCGCGGGGCTTCGGGAGGGACACACATGGAGCGGTGAGGGAGGAAGGGGACACCCGCCTAGCCAGCCAGATCAGCCGAATCAACCCTAGCGATCAATGGGGTGACAGATGTCGCAGCCAGATCGCCCTCACATCCAGCATCCACTGTGCGTTCACGAGGCTTATATACCTCGGACTCCAGCGTTGCTTCTCTTCGACGGTAAGCTCACATTCACTTACTGCTTTCATGCGCTCGTTATATTTAAGCGATCAAATATAGATGTATGAAACACGACACGAATAGGAATTGTGTATTAATTCGTTTACTATACTCTTTCTAAACTTAAACAGTTGGTTTTTCCCACAATGCTTTGCTGCCATGCGCAGCGCTGCCATTGGTGTACGTAATGGTGACGTAAACCGAATGCCAACATTACAAAGCGGTAATGAAAATGGACAGATTAACTGTTGTAGTTTTTTTTTTTTTTTTTTGGTTGTTTTTTCCATCTCTTTTGGAGTTGTCCTTATTCAACCAGTTTTTGGTCAGATTTATGCTCGATGGCAGACATCATAATATGCAGCTTTCAACTCTGTTTTGAAAATCTTTTTTTTTTTTTTTTCCACTTATGACATGTCTTTCCATAAAGAATATTGTCTGATTAATTCGCTACTTTTGCTGGCAAAGTTTAGTATACATAAATGCAAGTACGGCGATTATAAACCATTATTTCTTATTTTTAAATCAGAAGTTTAAGCAGTACCGGTGTTCTGTCGATTTGTGCTACCCCGTCAGATTTTCCTACCTCCCATTAAAACAGTAGTACAATTTGACAACGAAAAATGCTATCTGTTAAATTATGATTTATTAATGTCTACACCTACCACAACCCTAAACCTACCCTTGCAGTAGTGTATACAGTAATTATGTGTTATATTCGCGGTTGTGTATAGAAGGGATACAGCTACCGGAAACCAACAATAAATAATTTTTCCTACCTATTAGATTGTGTTTTATTAACATCTACACCTACCCCAACCCTAAACATACCCCTTACAGTAATGCAGATGCATTAAATATTGTTGTTCAGCGTGAGAAAAAGGACGAAATATTGATGTGCGCATGCGCAGTAAGCCCCGGTAGGAAAATCTGACGGGTAGGATAAAATGTCAGGACACCGGCTAAAATCTATTTATAATCTGATAAACAAGAAAGCTGTTAAATGTATTAGTGTATGTAAACATGTCCATGTTTTTATTATTTTTTCCCCTTGTCTTCACCCCCTGGGCTACTGAAATGTTGAGTGTGAGTGATTAAAAAAAAAAAAGTTAATGAAAGTGGACCAAGATTATTAGTTTCTGTTAATTTAAAGACATTGTGCACATATATGTTGCGTAATTTTCATGCAACGCTTTGGATTGACAATCCAAATGATATTTTGACGAGTCACGATTTCGTTATCTTAGTCTGACGCTTGGATCATAAAGTTATAAAACGGCTCGTGATACACTTATTTCATATCATAGTTGGCTATCGTCATAACTTTCGCCATTTTTAATCTAAATTAGTCTCTGCACAACTCGACGCTTTACCGTCACGGGCGATTTCACCGTTTTGTTTTTCATCATTCACTCAGCAGAAGCTCGTCTGAAAAGCTTGAGCTGTGTAAAACTGATCCATGAAACTGTGTCGTTTAATAACTCGAGAGGGGATTATTGATATCAGCATTGTTTCTTGCTTTAGTTTTGGAAATTGTAGACTTGTGTGTGAGTGAGACAGGGGTGTGTCATTTATCTCGAAGCCCATTAGTCCTATACGGGGAGGCTGCAGACCTGGAGCAGGCAGATCTACGGCCCAGACAGTTTTACGCCCCTGTTGTTCCTGATGCGTCCAGTAGGGGGAGGAGGATATACAGCGAAATTATTAAACCACGACGCTCGAAATTTCATTAATAACCGTCCCGTCCATAAACATTAACTAATTGAGAGTTTTGTTGTTTTTGTGTGAATTTATAAAAATTACATTAAGATATCTGATGATCTGCACTATAGATTAAAATATCTGCAAATATGCACTGTTGGTCTACATACATAGCCTACAGGAGACAAATTAATTAGTTTTTTGGGGGGGTTTTTGGAAAAAAAAATTATCATGAAACATTTAATTAGGTATTTAAAAACTTCATTATATACATATTTGGATCGAATGGACAATGTAATGGTACATGATCTACTGTAGCCTATATATTCAGATTTTCATGCAGGAGACGGAGTGATGTATATGTTGTTGTGAATTTATATATAAAGTTACATTCAGATATTAACCATATTCAGCCCATCAGACTTACAGTGTGATCATATGGACCATCAATGAAATATTTAATATTTATTTATGCTTTAGTATTCACTATTGGTTGTCATACAGCGACAGAAGAGTGTCCTACAAAGCATTTTATAAAGACAAACACAATTCACCCTTTTCTAAAATTCCAAGGGCCATTTAGCCATCTGAGAAGAAAAAGACAACTTTTTTGTGTACAACAATCTTATTTATTAACATTTATTAAAAATGTGAACTAGGATGACTTCCCGTTGATGACTCTCTTTTAATTGTTGTTCAGTCCTCCTGTCAAAATGCTCCCACTCACTGGTAAAAAAAAATAAAAAATAAAAAAGTTGGGATAGTTGTAGAAAGAAATGGTTATTTGTGAATAATGGCAGGATGTCATGTTTGACCACATTTTCCTTTATAGTATCCTTACAGACTACCAGAGAAAGAATTGAGATTGATCACACATCCCAAGTAGCCAAGTATTTAGCTTTTTACAACAAAATGAAAAGTGTCTCTTCTATAATAACCACAAAAAAACATTATTTTTAGAGCAATGGTCTCACATTATGGATAAACTATTTGATATTTAAAACAATGTAAATCTGACATAATGCAGAGCTCAGCTAACACATGAGACCAACCTCTGGAAAAAAAGTAAATCCATGATAAATTTGATCTGGTTGCTGTGGGTGTGCTGTCCAGAATTGAAGTCAGGTGAGAAAGGATTGCATCAATCTGCTCCTGATCTTCAGTGTATACCGGCACAGGTGCTGACTTGGTGGAATGCTTGGAAAAAGTGTAAAGCCACTTTGAATTCTTTTGGCCACTGCCTTGCCTTTCAAAAGAAAGAAAACATTTTAATTTGCTGACCCCCCAATACGACAACTCAGTAAACAATAAACAGGCAGATTAATAAAATAAATTTTTTTAATTTCATTTAAATTGTTTGAATGTTGGTTATCATGAATAGAAATGTAAGTATTGCCGTGTGGGAATTTTACTAAGGTGATTATGAAAACAACGACAAGGCATTATTGATTGATGCCTTATGATTATGCTGATGATTTATTGCATTTTTCATCTGTGCTGTGTTGCCTCGGTTTGGTCAGTTATTTCCATTGGCAAGAAAGGGACTTCAAGAAAGAAACAACAAACTGAGATGCTCAGAAATTAGTAAACATACCCCTCTGTCTCAAACTACTCAATAAGACATAGACACTACCACTCCTTGATTGCAGGATTGTCAAACTAACAGAAATTGAAATGTTACAGGATTAGTATTCAGATCTTATTGTTAGAACTCAATGACCAGCAATAAAGTACACCAACTTTATAGCAACCTTTTAATGAAGAAAATAGAAAAGCTCACCTGAGGGAAATTGGAGTGTTCAGCACGGTGTATCACATACTGTCAGCGATATATGCCAAGCAATCGTCTCTTAGCTGTGGACCTAAAGATGTCTCTGTGCTGGTCATCTCCAAAACCAGGCTTTGATTACTATACAGGGAGACTAGAAGGAGGATCTCTCTTCAGAGTGGCTTCTGTACCTATAGGGATGCATATAAAAGTGTTATGACAATCCATTCACATTTGCGTTATCTTTGCCTTATTATATTGGGGTAAAATCACCCTCCGCAAACCCAGCATAAAAGAACAATCCCTCCAAACCACAAAGTTTAATAATTACTATATTCTTATGAGCTACACCATGTAAAATCTTACACATAACAGATAATGGTCTGGGCCAGTGGCTTGTGTTTATGCAGGGAACACAAGGGCATCCTTCATGAAAGCATTATCCTAAAAAACACATAAATAACACCAATAAAGTATCCCTTTTATTTTACTTCTGACTTATGGTAGATGTCAAATAATATGATTTATGCATTCAATACTCACCGGAGAGTAGGCTAGGGGTTTGTGGCAACATGCATGTTGTCAGTGTACATGTCTGTGCCCTGTGAGAGTAAAAGGAAAAATTAAGCAGACTACCACTTGCCATTTAAATATGAAATGAAGAACTACAGAAGATAAACTACAGCTGATATAAAATAATGTGAAAAAGATTAATCCATGTGCTCAAACCTCTGCATAGACGAGTTTCATGCAGGCATTTCCAATCTGCAAGAGATAATCAAAATAGCTAGCACAAAAGTCTAAGCTCTTTAAACAAAGAAAACAAATAGCATAACTTTACATGCAAATGTTACTATTTACCTGCCCCTAAATAATTTTTAGCAATTCATTTAACTTTAAATGTTGCAACGTTGTTTGATTGCTGAACAATAATAATTTTAGCGATTAGTTTACATACCTCTTATTCGTGTGGCTTCTGATGGCTCATGCTGTACAGCCTCCCCCTACTGGACGCATCAGGAACAACAGGGGCGTAAAACTGCCTGGGCCGTAAAACTGTCTGGGCCGTAGATCTGCCTGCTCCAGGTCTGCAGCCTCCCCCTACTCCATTAGTCTGCTTTTGGCCTTTAGCACCGCCCACGAGTTACACAACACCCGAAAACAACTGCCTGCTGCGCACTTTGTCTTTTACAGCAAGAACAAGTTTTGAAGTTGGTGAAAATGTCTGGGAAAGTAGTGTTGCATTACTTCGATGGCAGAGGGAAGATGGAGTCGATCCGGTGGCTGCTGGCTGCAGCTGGAGTCGAGGTCTGTGGCGGAAAGCCTGGAAAAGTTTTTCACGTCGATGCAATTAAATGGGATTTACAGTTACATGTAACTTCTTTATGAAGATTGCATGCACGTGTGCATTGCAAATAGTATGCATGACAACTTACTGTAGATACTTTAGTAATTGAATGTGTAAATCATAATGCAATCTCGAGATAAGTGGGTTTTGATTTATTGTGGTATTGTGTTGTCTTTACAGTTTGAGGAAGTGTTTTTGGCCAAAAGGGAGCAGTATGAAAAACTGCTCAGTGGTATGTTAACTATTCAGTAAATTCCTCATCTCTTATTGTTTTATAGTCCTATATAATAATAACATTTGTACTTTTTTAATGTAGATGGAGCCCTGATGTTTCAGCAGGTGCCTTTGGTTGAAATAGATGGGATGCAGCTCGTGCAGTCAAAGGCTATCTTGAATTACATCGCTGGAAAATACAATCTATATGGAAAAGACCTTAAAGAACGGGCTATGTAAAAGTCAACCTTTTTATGAAAAGTGTTATGATTCCAAGTGGCCTTGCTTTTCCACCACACCTAAGCAATTATAATTGAATGCATGTGTTTTTGTCCTGAAGGATCGACATGTATTCAGAGGGAGTCAGTGATCTCGTGGATTTGATTATGATGCATCCTTTCACTCCACCTGAAAACGAACAGAAATACCTCAGTAATATCGAGCAAAAGGCCAAAGATCGCTTTCTTCCTGTGTTTGAAAAGGTATTGACGGCGACCCTTTAAAAGAAACACTCTTCATTCTCTCATTTTGAGGCATGATTATCCACATTGGACACGTAAAACTATGCAATTATGGATTGTGTTTCTGGTTTTTAGGTTCTTGCACACTCTCAGTTCCTTGTGGGAAACCAGTTGAGCCGTGCTGACGTTCACCTTCTTGAAGTCACTCTGATGCTGCAGGAGTTATTCCCTACAATGCTTTCAACCTTTCCCAAAACCCAGGTGCCTCCCACACACACCCAACCCAACCCTAAAGTTGCTTAATGACACCATTTTTCCAACATATGATGTTATAGAGTTACAGTTTATTACAATAACATCCTTAAACATTGGCATATGACAAAACAGCCATAGAGTCATGACAAGTTTCACTGACCATACAAATCAGTGTATTTGATGATTAAACAAAAAAAATAATAAAACTGTACTGGTAGTCAGAAACACAGTAATAGAGAGTAGTGTGGTCTGGTTTAGTTTGATTCAAAGCAATAATTCCTGTGATCTAAAATAGCGGTACAGCAAACACTTCACTGTTGTATTACCTGCATCTGTCATTTATCTAACAAGCATTGTGATTATGAATCTTATATAACCTTTCATTTGTTTTGCAGGCGTTTCAGGAGAAAATGAAGGCCTTGCCAACAATCAGCAAGTTCCTCCAGCCGGGCAGCGCCAGAAAACCTCCACCCGATGAAGAGCATGTGAAAACCGTGAAGGAGGTGTTGTGTCACCTTTTCAAATAGATAGAAGGCCTATGGTTTTACATTAATTTGAATTAACAGTGAATTCAAAACCATTAGATGCTGTTAATCACTAATTTACAAACTTTTTGTTACAAGATTAAAGCGGAGACTCTAAAATGGACAGATTTATTTGGAATGTATAAGATACAATTTGGTGATAAACAGTGATAATGCTGTGAAATAAACACTGCAACTGTCCAGATGATGTTGTGAGAAAGGTCCCAGTGTGGTCTGTCCACTAACTCTTAGAAGATCAAAATTCGCAAAACCATGAGGAGGCTGAAAACAGAAGACAAACCAGCAGAATAATCAGCTCTCTGTGCTTTGCCACATCTGCACCTGTCAATGTGAATTACCATGTATGTGATATAGTAATAATACTGCAGCTTACTTCTATGAATTGCTTTATTGTAGCAGATCAATAAAAACGATTTAATATAACCCTCCTTGTGTTCATGTAGTGAAAAGCAATGTGTGAAAACATGACTTTGACTAGACTTTTACTGCATTTGACTTCTTGCATCATTTGGGTGAAATGATGTTCGTCTGATTTTGATAAAGATATCGCCCCCATTAAACGCTCCCAGAGAAAACACATAAACATTGAAAATCACCAAGTCTGAACATAAATCTTAACACAATAATTTATATATTTTACAACTGTGATTGTCTGAGCTACAGTTTTACCTCAGTCCTGCCATGATTCCTGCAGGCATTAATTTCCCAGATTTCCTGAATCTCATTCCCATCACAACAGTCAGAACACCGGCGGCGACTAGAGTGAAGAAAGACATGAAAAAGTAAGTTTGAAGCTGATATATGCTGGATTTCTAAAGGCTGGACATTAGTGATTTTACTTACTCAGAGAGGTCCAGTAATCGTGTGGATCAAATGTTATTTTATATGCTCCATACGCAGACACACTTCCAAAGAAGAGTCCAGCAATTAATGACACCACACTTCCTGCAGAAGTCAGGAATTATACTAAATATCTCCACCGATCCCTTACAATAAAGTACAGGGATCTTATGGGGTGAATACAGATTGCAGACATAGCACACCAAAGCGTTTAAATATTATGATTTTGCAATTATATTACCATGGTATCATGTTCGAAAAAATAGCAATAAATAGCATAGTACTTTTTTTGTTAGCTATACAATACAAATGTGAAAGGTGCATAATGCTTAAAACTCTATTAGAACCATGAAAAGTGGACAAAAACATAAACTTACATTTCAGATTAATAAACCTATTAGAAAACAGATTTTACAAAACTGTTATGATAAATATAATTTTCTATCATCTGCACACATACCTTTTCTTTTATAGCCCATAAAGCCGCCCAGAGCCAGAGCTGCAGCATAGGCGAAGCCCCACCAGTCCACTGCCATTCTGTGCTACAAACCTGAGGGAATCAGAACATATACGTACTACAGCTCAAACACAAGAACACGTTATTACACATTACAACAGACCGAACACATTCAGCACATTACCAAATATCGCGAGTGAACCGCGGGTGTTTATAATGAAACAGCTGGAGAGGAGCGGACAGAAGAGCATGCGCTGGACTGATAAGCAGCAGTCTGACTCTGATCTGATCTGTGCTGAAGTTCATAACAAGGAAGTGACGACACGATGACGCCAGAACCAGGAAGTGAATCAAGCGCTTATGGCGCCAAATCAGAAAGCGTACCTCTCCGAGACATACTGAAATCTTTTTACATGAACATAGATTTATGAAAACAAAGCGTTTTATCTTCTTTTGTACTGTGCGCGTGTGCGATCGTTTCCCTTAATGGAATATTTCGCGCATTACCACGTGATTTGTGTGTGGTTAAGGAAAGGATACCAAATTATATTAAAAAAAAAAAAAAAAAACCTTTGTACTGCATATCTTTCAATTTATTCAATTTTACAATTTAATTTACTGTATAACTTTGAAAAATAATGCATTTCCGAACTTTAAAAAATCGTGGTTTGGATCTGTTGTTTAATTCCTGGTAACGCTCCCTTAAGTACGTTGTGTAAGGTTTTTTTGTTTTTTTGTAGTTATTATTATTATTATTATTATTAATATCTTATATTTATGCCTTCTCAATGTGCCAAAGTGATCATTTCCGATTTTTTCATTCGATAATAAACAGTGTTGGGCAGTAACTAGTAGTAACTTAGTTACTGTAATAATATTACTTTTTGCAGTAACTAGTAGTGTAACTAATTTCTAATAAGATTTCAGTAATAATATTAGAGTTACCATCCATTAAACAGCTTAGTTACTTAGTTACTTTTGATGCTTAAAATCCAACAATCAAAAAATAATTCCTAGATTTTCATCATTTTCAAGACTCGCACATGCATGTGATGTCCCCCAGTGCAGCTTACATTCAGCAGATAGAAATATTGCATTATATTGATTTTTGAGCAGCAAATCGGCATATTAGAGTGATTTCTGAAGGATCATGTGACACTGAAGACTGGAGTAATGATGCTGAAAATACAGCTTTGTTCACAGAAATAAATTACATTTTAAAATATATTCAAATCAAAAGCAGTTATTTAAAATATTAAAACATTTTCACAATATTACTGCTCTTGCTGTACCTTGGATCAAATAAATTCAGGCTTGGTGAGCAGAAGAGACTTTTAAAAAAGCATTAAAAATCTTACTGTTCAAAAACTTTTGACTGGTAGTGTATATTTGTATGAAATATAGGTTTGTAAAATCTAGGGTATTTAAGTCATTTTAAGATAAATTTGAAATTAAATGGTTATGGGGGGGAGGGGGGGGGGGGGTTGGTGAACAGAGATATTGGGGAAAATGAAGAAAAGGGAAAGGGAAGTAAAGGATTTAGACCTTTTTATGTGATGGCCACAGAAATAATAGTTTCAGAAATTGTGGATGTATAGGCTATATACAGCCAAATTTGCACCTTTTGGGGTACAACAGCTTGTCACTGGAACAGTACCCTTAAAAGGACATCTGTGTTCCTTTTTTACCCCTAATAGGTAGGCCTACATATTAGTACCTTAAGGATACGAACTACTACTTTAAGGTACTATGTACCTATTAGGAGTATAAAAGGTACAAAGATGTCCTTTTAAGAGTACTGCGCAGTGACAAGCTGTTGTACCCCAAAAGGTACAATTTTGGCCCCTTTTTTCTGTGCATGGCCTGGATGTGTGAGATTTCCCGGCCTGAAATTGCGTCCCAGTCCGGCCCTGGTTTTAGTGAAAAGACATCAATTATAAACAAAGTATGAAAAATGAGTTTTCATGTTATTAGATTTTTAACAAAAAATTACATTTGTTCCAAGGGGGCGTTTTGCTCCACAGGTGAGGTAAAATGCCCCCCAATCTGACAAAGCAATTTATAATTTTTTTTTTAATGTCTTATTTATACATTTATTGCTTTATACATTTACAGCAAAATAAGAGTACATGCAGTTTTAGCTTAAAATTAAAAATAATATAATCAATAATTATGAATTACAAAATTATAATAGCTTATTTGAAAAACTGTTGTTAGCTGATGCTAACTGCCTATCTAACTAGCTACCTGATGCTAACTTGAGGTCATTTTTAAATATAAAGTCCAAATATTTTTATTCAACCAAATAGTTAGAATACATTTGATGGAGAAACAGGATTTGATGCTCAGAACAGAGTAATTACTGTAATTAAGCCATGACTCCTGGGGGCGTTTTACCCCGGTTTGAAAATAAAATTCTGTCATTCTGAAAATATAATTATTAATTATAACATGTACGTCCTAGCTACAGGCCCTACGCTAATCGTGGTAACAATTACAATTAACAATATATTAACTAACATTAAAGAGCAAGTTTACGTACTTGATGCTTTGCCATAGGTGCCTACATCATTATTGTTAAAATACGCTTGCTGGCCTTCATGTTTTAAGTAATGAATAAGAAAGCATATTTCAGCCATATCTACTGTAATCTACCTTATCAGATAAATGATTGTCCTTGATATAATATATTTTGAGCGCTGGGAAGTGATTTTCAATGACTCTTTCTGCAGGTTGCATCTTTGCACCAGTAGGTGGCGACAAGTGGCTGTCTTCAGTCACTGATTTAATCAGGAACAAAAAGCCACATTTTACAGTTAAAACAATTAACACAGCCACTGCCTAAACAGATTGCAGGCCTATGTTTACATTTAAATTGCATGCATAATTTTTAGTTTGGTTTTGAAAACATTTAATACAGCTTTAAAATGTCAAGAGAAAACAACTGAAGCTCTTCAGTTATTTCACAAAAATCATTAAAATATCCTATTTCCCTAACAAACAATAATCAGTAATTTGTCATATATTGCGAGTTCTGAATTACCCTGAAATCCTGGGTCTGTAATACACACGGCACCAGAAATGGAGTGCTTTAAATAGTTCACAATTGAAATTTAAAGAGTATATACCAAGGATAAAACATAAACCTGTCAATTCCCAGAGCAAACAAGCATAAATAAAAGTGTAGAAGAAACAAGACTTAAGAAGAAGAAGGAGACAAAGTGATGTGGGTAGAGGAAGGGGCCCAGAAATAGTGAAATAATGTTCCTATACCATTTTTGTTATAATGTAGTTTTGTGTTGTCTGTGCAAAAGATCCTTTACAAAGTTTCTGTAAAGCCATACAAATTCTCATTCCTCGATAATGGTCCCCAAATCTGTCTCCCGTGTTTTCAACTTGATGCTCTTTAAACAAATAAGATAAATATCCTACTTCTTGGATTCTGTAAACTGAAGGCTACATTGATTGACTGGAGCCCCTCAGTGTTCAGCACTTATTAAAAAACTCAAAATAAAAAAAATAATTAAAAAAAATAGATTCCCTGGAATTCTGTATTCATCTGTAAAAACATCATACATACATGAATCCAGTTTAGCAGATGTTTATTTGTCATCAGTTCTCTCTATGCTGCCCCCCAATGGACGGATCAGGAACTGCCTGGAAAGTTCATGAACTTGCTGGTGCTGATGAACACACAGTATAAAGCTAAGAGACTCACAGAACTGGAGTCAAATCTAAAAGCCTTACGACGCCACCAGAGAGACAACTCGACTGAGGAGCAAAAGTAGACCACAAAAGCCACTGAAAATGTTGAGCCTACATGGATTCCAGCCTTCCCTCAGCTCATTCATGGGAATGGGCTGGCCAGTGCGCAGTCTCTGGCCGGAGATCACATCTCTTTACAGACACGGAGAGCAACTGCAGGAGCTGAAGAGCAGCCTGGAGCAGCTGGAGAAACTTCAGCACAAGATCTTTGAGGAGATCCAGCAGATGCCACCCTCGCAGGAGATCTACCCAGTCGCCTGCACAATGGAGAAAGAGGGAAGCGGCTTTGCTTTGACGCTGGACACTAAAGACTTTTCCCCAGAAGAACTGTCAGTCAGACAGGTGGGCAGGAGGCTGCATGTCAGCGGAAAGAGCCAGAAGAAGCAGGAGGATGGGAAGGGCTCGTACTCTTACAGAAGCCAAGAGTTCAGACGGGTGTTTGATCTGCCTCAAGGAGTGAATCCTGAGGCGGTGACCTGCTCCATGGCTGATGGAAAGCTCTACATACAGGCACCAGTAAATCAGCCATCTGAAGCAGCTGAGAGGATGCTGCCCATTGACTGTCAAACTGTGAAGACAACGCAGCCAGAGACAGCCGAGACACAACACGACTCCAGCGCCACACAGAAGAGCTGAAAGACCTGAGGACAAGACCTGCTCAGCTCAGCTGGACTACATGATGACGTCTCATTTTTTTAATATAAATCTCATGTCTTTGGTTATTGTTTTGTATTTTAAGTGCTGTGCTTAAAAAAAAAAAAAACTATGATTTTCTAACGAACTGAATATAAATATAATGACTTAAAATTACATCTTCCGTTGATTTGTTCTTCTCTTCATTGTAAAGAAATGTTGTAAATCAAACCCAGAAATCATGCCTGTATGAGGGGGAATAAACAGTGAAAAATTCCAAAACTCATTTTGTCCAAAACAGACATTATCTTTGTAAATACTCGTCTACAATAACAAATGCTGGAAAATATTTACAGTAATGAATAAAATGACAATAAAATGTCAACACTGACATTTTCTTATAATGTTACAGTGGTAAATGATAAACATCTAAATTGAAATATTAAACAAAAAAGTGTATATTAAAAATATTTAAAATAAATATTTTACTACGGATGGAAAGTCAGCACATTTAGTCAATGCCGATGTCTGATCTTTAGTGTTTGGACAGTTGGGTCACTACAAGTCTAGTGAAACTGTTTCACTGCATTTAGCATCGCTAGTTTTCAAAGTATCCAGTTTTTCAGTCAGAAAGCTACTTTATTGATGTAGCAGCAATGCATTGATATAAGCTACAACAGTGCGTTCTTGGATGAAATATAAGTCACAATAAGCTTTACTGCAGACAAAAACAATTTATTACCAACAAATTACAGGTTTTTAAGAATTTGCTAAAAGTACAGAAATAGGTTCAGGGCACCTAGATATTGGGTGTCATTCACTAATAATTGCATAGATTATTCATATTTATACACACATGTAAACATTCCACGTAATTCACAATATGTGTGTACGCACATGAATTTGTTCTTAACCTCATCTTAATGTTAGTGAATTTGGAGTTTTCTAAATAAGTGCCCGCTTGCACAAGGTTAGTCATTTGCATGAAACACACCCAAACCAGGGCTTTCCGCACAACCTTTCCTTTACAGCTTTTAGTCATCATATGCCCCATTCTACAGACATGCTCCTGCCAGATCCTTGAGCAATGCCAAGTGCGCAGACCTCAAAATTAGTTCAAACACAATAAACACCTTTTATACAGACCCAGTTTTCAGAGCTCTCATTAGCCGGTTCTACATATACATAATCTGTGCAAAACCTCGCTGCTCGAGCTGAGGCTAATGCAGATTTTCTTACTCTCACTGTAAAGATGAAATATTTTCTAAGTGAAATATACATTTTATTATAACTATAACTATATATCTTTTTGACACTGATTATTAAAGGGGTCATGTGGTGTGTTTTCATGTTTTCCTTTTTCTTCAGTGTGTTATGTAGTTGTTTGTGCATGTATAAGATCTGCAAAGTTATAAAGTTCCAAGTCTCTTTCAAATCTGAAAGAGAAGGCTGATCCAGAAAACGCCTCAATCCAATTCTCCCTCACATATATATATGTCACTATGTCAAGTCAAGCCAAGTCACCTTTATTTATATAGAGCTTTTAACAATACAGATTGTGTCACAACAACTTTCCAATATCATAATAGGAAAATAGTGTCAATAATGTAAAATGACAAGATTAAACACTTTTTCAGTTAAAGGCATTTCATTATTGAATTCAATGATGTCATCGTCCAGCTCAGTTCAGTTTAAATAGTATCTGTGCAATCAAGTCGATGATATCACTGGAAGTTAAGTGTCCCCAACTAAGCAAGCCAGAGGCGACAGCAGCAAGGAACTAAAACTCCATCAGTGACAGAATGGAGAAAAAACCTAGGGAGAAACCAGGGTCAGTCGGGGGGCCAGTTCTCCTCTGGCCAAATGAACTAGCAGTTCAATTCCAACTGCAGCAAAGTCAGATTGTGTAAAGGACTCATCTGGTTCCTGTGGTCTTGTCCCGATGGCTGTCTAGGTGATGAGGTCCTCACTGGAGATGTGTCTCTGAGGCTCATCTAGCTGTCCTGGTCTCCGCTGACGTTCAGGGCTGTAGAGGTCATCTCTAGGTGCTGATCCACCATCTGATCTGGATACGGACTGGATCCGGGTGACTGCAGTGACCATCTGA
>JAFVLL020010632.1:0-16191 GCA_021397915.2 Tor tambroides
CATGCAAATTTAATTTACGCTTACAGTCTTATGTACACTTTCACAAATCTTACCCTGCGTATGCAAATATTTTAGGCATAATTCTACCTTCATAAGAAAGTTATTTAGGAAACCGAAAACGAAGATTATTCCCAAACACTGCCACTACGGTGTCTCCCGTGCGGCTGAATCCAGGCTGATCTACAGGAGTCAGTGTGTCCAGCTGGCTGCCGTTCTCTGAGGACTCTCTGAGGAGCATAAAATAGCGGACAGTAACCATAGTAGACTGAAAAGAGCACACCTGTACCATGTAATGCAGAAGCTGAAGAAAGATAAAGTTATTTGGACCTTCAGGTTGTTTAATATAGACCCACAGATCCGGTTCATTATCGCCCCCGCTAGTGTCCCCACCTCAGCTGAAAGCGACCCTCCCCGAGTTCAATCAGCATGAACGCCTCTCACAACTTAATCACGCTTATCTACATACTATGGCAAGCCATTTTAACATGTATCCCTTAAAATGAACACACACACACACACACACACACACACACACACACATATATATATACAGGGTGCAATTTGTGAAAAAAGCAGAGGGGGGATGCTTTTGATAACTTTTTTTCAAATTGGTTGACCCAATTTGTAAGTCTATAGCCTGAATAACCTAATGTTAGAGTAATCTGTTAACAACGCACATAAACTTTTTTAGGTAAAAAGACAACGGTTTTTAATACAACGGAAACTGTATTAACATGATCACAGTTTAATAAAAACATTATATGTTAGGCCTATTAATTGTAATGATTTCATTTCCACGGTTATTCAAACAGCGAATAAATTATATACAGAAAGCAAGCAAAGACAGTATCAACTGAACTTTTTGAAACTCCAAATCAGTTAAACCAGTGGTTCTCAAACCTCTCCATGAAGTACCCCCAGCACTGCCCATTTTGTATGTCTCCCTATATCTGACACACCCACTTCAGGTCTTGCAGTCTTCACTAATGAGCTGGTGAGTTGAATCAGGTGTTATACATAAGGGAGACATACAAAATGTGCAGGGCTGGGGGTACTCCAGGACAGGTTTGAGAACCACTGAGTTAAACCATTGGATCGCAACATGATTCACTGATTCACTTCCAATTGGATCGCGTATCGCGAATCATTTGATTCAGATCGGGACTTCAAAGCACGTATCGTGAATCATTTGATTCAGATCGGGACTTCAGAGTGTGTATCGCAAATCATTTGATTTAAGATCGGGACTTTGGAGCAGGTTAGCGGGATGTTTTTATCCTCACTGCAGATAAAAATAATTCAGCAGGGATACATAGACCAGAGGGGCGGAAATCCCCCCATCCCCCCCAGCAAATCGCACTTATATCACTGTTACATTGTTTTAATTATTAGAAAAAAATCAGTAGTGACTAGGCTTTTTATAGTTGAATTTCATTATGAATGTTGAATATTAAAGGGTTAGTTCACAGAAAAAAATGAAAATTCTGTCATTAATTATTCACCCTCATGTCGTTCCAAACCTGTAAGACCTCCGTTCATCTTCGGAACACAAATTAAGATATTTTTGATGAATTCTGACAGCTCTCTGACCCTCCCATAGACAGCAATGTAATTACCATGATCAAGGTATAGAAACATAGCAAGGACACTAACTGGCGCAGCTGACACAGAACAGTACGTACATTGTTTACATATGTGATACTCTGCAAAATGGTGGCAGGGTGACGTGGAGGAGACAAATTGTTGAATAAAGTCATTCTTTTTTTTCTTTGCGCACAAAAAATAATCTCGTAGCTTTGCAAAATTATGGTTGAACCTCTGATGTCACATGGATTATTTTACCAATGTCCTTGCTACATTTCTACACCTTGATCGTGGTAATTACATTGCTGTCTATGGGAGGGTCAGAGAACTGCCAGAATTCATCAAAAATACCTTAATTTGTGTTCCAAAGATGAACGGAGGTCTTAGGGGTTTGGAACAATATGAGGGTAAGTAATTAATGACAGAATTTTCATTTTTGGGTGAACTATCCCTTTAACTTTAGTATTTGTAATTGAACTATAAACTATAGTCATTCCAACATTACATATTCTAACATTACAAATGCTAATCTAAAAGTGAGATGAGAAATGTTACTACACTGAAAAAAACAGTGTGGGGTTTACTTTGAAACAATTTTCACTGACAAATTGCTTGTGAATTTCACAAATAATTAGATATGACAAGTAACACGCTGGGTTAAAGGAATAGTTCACCCAAAAATGAAAATTTGCTGAAAATGTACTCAGGTCATCCAAGATGTAGATGGGTTTGTTTCATTATCAGGTCTGGAGGAATTTAGCATTAAGTGTTACATCACTAGCTCGGCAATGGATCCTCTGCAGTGAATGGGTCAAAATGAGTCAGAATGAGAGTCCAAACGAGAGTCCGAACAGCTGATAAAATATCACAATAATCCACAAGTGACCCGGTACATCAACTACAGTACATCAATTACCATCATGTGAAGTGAAAATCTGCATGTTTGTTCCATCATAAACCATTGCTTCTGGCCAAAATACCAGTCATCCACAATTTTGCTTACACTGCCTGTAATAAATACTGGTAAGATACTAGTAACTATTGTAATATTTAATTTAAGACAGTGAAACTAAAATAGATATTAGTCAATACTGTATTTTATTTAAAAAATAATAATGTAAAAGTATAGTTACTACAACCCGAATTCCGTAAATGTTGGGAAATTGAAAAAAAAAATTATTGAATAAAATGAAAATTAAAACACTTTCAAATCACATGAGCCAATATTTTATTCACAATAGAACATAGAAAACATAACAAATGTTTAAACTGAGAAATTTTACACTTTTATCCACTAAATGAGCTCATTTTAAATTTGATGCCTGCGACAGGTCTCAAAAAAGTTGGCACGGTGACAACAAAGGGCTGAAAAAGCAAGAAATTTTGAAAAGATTTAGCTGGGAGAACATCTAGCAACTAACAAAGTAGACCTTTGTTGGATGCTCGTGGTCTTCGGGCCCTCAGACGACACTGCATCACTCATCGGCATGATTCTGTCATTGACATTACTAAATACTTACAGGAATACTTCCAGAAACCAGTGTCGGTAAACACCATCCACCGTGCCATCTGCAGATGCCAACTAAAGCTCTATCATGCAAAAAGGAAGCCATATGTGAACATGGTCTAGAAGGGCCGTCGTGTCCTGTGGGCCAAGGCTCATTTAAAATGGACTGTTTCAAACTGTAAAAGTGTTCTATGGTCAGACAAGTCCAAATTTGACATTCTTGTTGGAAGTCACGGATGCCGTGTCCTCCGGGCTAAAAAGGAGGGAGACCTTCCAGCGTGTCATCAGCGTTCAGTTCAAAAGCCAGCATCTCTGATGGTATGGGGGTGCTTAAGTGCATACGGTATGGGCAGCTTGCAAGTTTTGGAAGGCACTATGAATGCTGAAAGGTATATAAATGTTTTAGAGCAACATATGCTCCCCTCCAGACGACGTGTATTTCAGCAGGACAATGCAAAACCACATACTGCAGCTATTACAACAGCATGGCTTTGTAGTAGAAGATTCCGGGTGCTGAATTGGCCTGCCTGCAGTCCAGGGCCCGTATTCACAAAACATCTTAAGGCTACTCGCCGATTTAGGAGAAAATCTTAAAAATAATGGGTGTGTCAGTCCTAAATTTAGGACTCCAAAATTTTTGCTCTAAGAGTATTTCACAAAGTGTTTTAGCACTAAAACTAGCTCCTAAATCTGTGAAACATTAGGAGTAGTGAAGAGGATTCTTAAGTCACTAAGACCAAGCCACAAACTATAATAACATGGCTGTTGCTATCAATCTGTCTTGGAACGTAAACATTTTAGAAAAAATGGGAGATAATGAGCTTTTAAAAAGGTATTACGTTTGGTTTTGAAAGTCATCCCAACTCCAAATTTTCCTTTGACTATATCCTTGTTTTCATTAACCAGTTGGGCAAGAAGTAACAGCTGTTCTTACGTCCAGTTTGGTTTGCTTTTACACTTGCACGCTATGCCCAGACATCTTCAAACTGTTTTGAAGAGAAGAGGAGATGCTACACCATGGTAAACATGCCTCCGTCTAAAATATTTCGAGACCTGTCGCAGGCATCAAATTTGAAACGAGCTCATTTTGTGCATAAAATTGTAAAATTTCTCAGTTTAAACATTTATGTTATCTATGTTCTATTGTGAATAAAATATTGGCTCATGTGATTTGAAAGTCTTTTAGTTTTCATTTTATTCAAATTTTAAAAACGTCCCAACATTTCCAGAATTCGGGTTGTAGTTAAATGTATTAAAATGAAAATGGCTTGCCACAATGCATATAACCATACACCATTTATTTAGGTGGAGAGTCTTTTGATATCTGTCTAGAAACTATTAATAAAAACTGACATATGAGAATGTCTCACACATTTCCAGAGGTTTCAGACATTGTCTGGTGATCTATGTGGCTTCAAAGTCCATTTATTAGAGGAAAACTATTATAACTGCACTGGCTGTTTGCTGAATTAAACACTTTGAAAATATATTACAGTACACGTAATGTAACATTTGGGCACCATTCCATTTCCACACTGACTGTTTCGTCAGTCTGTAATTCAGCAAGTAAATACCTGTAACAAAGTGAGTGTGCATAGTGTTTCTCATGGTTGTTCCTCAAATTGCTGAACGTCACACATGATAGATTTAGACTCAATGTGCCCCTGTTGTCCTCGTGCTTTGGCATCAACCTGATTTATTTACTTCACAAGAGAGTAGGGAAATTAGGGCAGATGGGAGAGGACATAAAATGTGCCAAGGCATCAATAATCGAATAGTGAGCTTGCTGAAACAAGAAGTTCTACCATCTGGTCCAGTATAATATACTTCTTTTTTGCTATGAGAAGTGCATTCTTGGCATGCTTGACATGACTGCTAACAGTTCAAAAAAAGGAAGTTCTTTTAATTTAGCTTTCACATAAATTTTTATTAAACTAGGGTAAATGCTCTGAGAAAATCTCAAATCTCATCTTCTCATTTACAAATATACTCTAGGGATGTGAGAGGAAGATTGGAAAGAGAAAAACATGAAGATAGATCATGCAGCAATCAATGAGTTTGGGTTATGACCTACTGATTGAACCCAAGAGATTTAAAAAGCCTCCAGTTCTTATAAGGATTCTCATTCTCAAGCCATGGGGTTATATGTCACACTGTTTTTTTTTATTTTTTAAATTTAATTTCTGAATAGTCTTGATTAAAAAAAAGCTATTAAACATTTCCACAATTAAGGCCTGGGAAAAATTATACAACTTATTGAACGCTGATATTTTGTGATAACATGCCCTGTCATGGTATATGGGGTACGTTGTCACAACAGAACCTGCATTTAACATCCTCTTACATAATCTATTTAATGATTTAATAATTAAATAACCATTTAATAAAATGTTAACATTATGAATATTATCAAAAATGTGTGTGTGTGTGTGTGTGTGTGTGTGTGTATATATATATATATATATATATATTTATATAAAGGCCAACAAAATTTGTAATTATTAAGTTTATATTAAATTATAATAAAAATAAAAATTTTACATTTATGAAAAATATAATTAATTTATTTAATATTTATTTGTAATTGAAAACAGGACAACTTGCCTCTATCTAGTATGTTATATTTGAAGCTATTAATATTCTGACCTGAAATAAAATATTTATCATTTTGCTCTAATTTTTTGAAAAATTAGTAGAAGTTGCATTTAGTGGCTCTCTGTGCGTAGTTATGCCCCTTTAAGGTTTGTAGGCAGCCAAATGAATGTGACTTTCTTCTCCTAAAGAGTCTCCCAAGTGTTATTAGCAGTAATACCTGTTTTGTTGAAATGTGGGAGTAAGAGAGCATGAAAAGCCATCCTCACGTGCATGTTCATACCCCACATCCCCTGAAAACACGCACAGCGGAGAGTGCTTTTGAAGCTAGCATGTAGGAGGACACCTGTAGTGTGGGGATCTCATATATTTCTGAATGACTGAGTGGGAGACAAATCCCCCTTTGGCACCGTTGCTCAGCAGACTCTGCCTCCCACTTCTGAACTTGGAAACAGATGCACGTGACGTTAGTTTGCAGAGATGTGTGGGCAGTCTTGACGTACAGTTGAGTCTTTAGCCTCAAAGAAATGCCTCCTTCAATGCGAATCAATGCTTTGAGATACAGAATGTAGTTGACCTTTTACTTTGTATTTTTGTAATTGTCTTTAAAAATCTTAAAAAAGGTGAAAGCTAAATCTAATGTACCAATAAACAGACTTTTTATAATTAAATTCTAAACATTAAATTAATATGATGTATAAATAAAAATGTACAAAGAAAAATTTAAATTCATAATTACAAACCTGCTGAAGATCAAATGTCTAAATATGTAGAGTTTCATACTGAAAATAGACTACAATATGCTATTCTTAAAAATAATTGAGGAAACTCATCATGATTGTGCAAAGCCTCTAACTGTTTAGTCATACTCATACATCAAAAGTGAGGGCTTGTGGACAGGGAAATACATCACGGCTCAAGGGAAAAAGTGTAAAGCCGGTTTTGCAAACAGGTTTGTAAAGATGAAGTTAATGACATTTTGCAGTTTTGAAGAGATTTATTTTTGGTTCGCTCGTGTCAGTTCACTTTCGCCATTGCATCAGCTTTACTTGGCCTTCTGTGTAACCTGATCTAGAGGGTTGACACACTTGTTGATGAAAGGCTTTTTCCTAAGGAACTTTTCATTTAAAAAGTAACTATAATGAATATATTTTTTGACAAGTGACAATATAATTTTGCATTATGAAAATGATGGTCTATAGTAATAATTTTACCATTCAAAACACAGAATACTATACACAAAGAAAGTTTGGTAAAACTATAATTGTATTACAAGTCATAATAGACTTTACTTCCTCATCCACCCATTAAACAGCTAAAAGAAGTGAACTATTTTCAATCAGGTATTCTCTTATGTCCTACTACAAGATAGCTTATTCACACGCTCGTGGCTAAAATAAGCAATTAACTGCCATTCATCTCTGAGGAATGTCTGACACCATGAATATAATGGTTTGAGTCACTATGCCAGATGTCCAAAAACCACAGCTTTCTTAAGCTTACATAATAATGTAAACACAGGCAGTCTTGTGCTGATAATGTATTTTCGTCATAGAGCCAGAAATTGCTTCTTCAATACCAGTACAAATCCTTACTGATTTCTGTCACAGGCACACCTGAAAAACACAAGATGATTACAAATAAATAACTCATCACCACATAAACAAAAATATTTTAATGCACTGCAAGTAAGTCTGCATTCCGAATATGCGTACCTCCCTACTATATGTAGGTGAAAAACAGCATGTGAAAAGAACAGAATGTACCATTTCACAGTATTCATAAAACAGTAGACAAAAAAAAAGTACCTGGGTGTACTTGTCTTAAAGGAATAGTTCACCCACAAATTAAAATTCTTTATTTACTCAGTTGTTCCGAACCCATATGAGTTTCTTTCTTCTGCTGAACACAAAAGAAGATGTTTTGAAAGATGTGGTTAACCAAACAATTTTTGGTCCCCATTGACTTCTTGGACTAGTGGGGACCAACAACTATTTACCCACATTCTTCAAATTATGTTCTTTTATGTTCAACCTGAGAAAGAAACTCATATGGGGTTTGGAACAACTTGAGGACGAGTAATGATGAAAGAATTTTCAATTGTAGGTGACCTAACTACTTTATAGAACGCACTTTTTTTTTACAGTCGTGAAGTAAGAAGCACCTCGTATGCGAATTCTGTGGGATACTGGATTCTGATTGGTCAATCTTAGGGGTTAATCAGACCACTTACATATCTCCCATATCACACTGCGGACACACCACTCTCTCTTTTCAAACCCCTTCAGGATAATTAAGTCTGATCTGATCACCTTGTCTTGGTTTATTTTGTGTTAATTACCAGCTGATTGTTCATTATTCCTCACAGAACAATTGATTTCCTATGTACTTGCATTTGACAAACTTGTGCGCAAACAGTTGGCAATGGCTTAAGTACCTGAATCAAGGCCGATCCTGCTTCCATCCTTAAAGGCCGTTCCAGAATTCCAGTCTGGTCTGGTCTCTGATTTTGAGAAGGGCGAGATCATGATGCCCCCTGTTGGCCGATCCATTTGTAACAGGTTCAGGTAAGAGCTGGCACTGCTTTCAGCAGCCATGGGCTGTTGGTAGAGTATTTGAGGCAGTTCGAAGGATGTGCCCTGTCTGGGTGGACATGACCAGAGGGACGATGATGATGATGATGATGATGATGAGAGTACTGAAGGATTCACAATAACTCCCTGGGATGGAGGTGGAGGTTCCATGGCTGTCAACTGGGCCAGCTTTGAGGAGCCAGAAGAGTGTGTGGACTTAGACCATGTTAGACCAGAAGCAGCCCATGATGATGATGATGAGAGGACATCTGGGATAAGAAAAGCATTAGACAGATAGATAGATAGATAGATAGATAGATAGATAGATAAATGCACATTAACGCACCAGATTTGGGAATCCTATTGCTGTCCTTTCCTTTAGTACTGAGGTCTTTTGGTGTGGTTGCTTTATTCAGGGCACGGAAGAAGTGCTCATCCACTGCAGTGTTGATGTCGCCTTGATAGTATGTAAAAAGCTGAGGAGGATCTTTATACTCCTCTGAGCGCTTTAACACTCGGTCCTCCATCATCCTGACTTAGGAATACAACACAGATGGTTATTTTACAAAACAGGTTCCATTTGGCTCCCCTATTTAAATGTATTGACAATACTTACCGAATATATATATCTAGCATTTTATCTTTATTCTCTCTCATGTTTTACATTGAAAAGCAATTTACTATTCTATAGATTAAAATAAATAAAATAGGAAATAACATCATCCTTTCAAGGAGTGAACTCTCTAAGAACGTAAATCAGAATCTGAACCAGAATCAGTTAGAGTTCTCATTATCTTCTGTATCTTACAACATCAGCCCTAATATAATGATTTTGTTCCAGAGACTAAATTATATGTATGCAAATATTAGGAATACACAATTTTTTGAAGCATTTTATAATTTCACAACCTTGAGTACAAGGATTGTAATGATAAACTCTAAAAATGTTGGTTTCCACAAAAATATTAAGCAGTACAATTGTTTTCAACATTAATAACAGTAAGAAATGTTCCTTGAGCACCAAATCTGCATATGCTTTCTGAAGGATCATGTGACACTGAAGATTGGAGAAATGACTGCTGAATATTCACAGGAAGAATCTACTTTTCAAATGTATTAGAATAGAAAACAATTATTTTAAATTGTATGTATTTGAAGCCTTGTTGAGCATAAAAGACTTCTTTCAAACACATTAAAGAAATCCAACCAACCCCAAATGTTTAAAAAGCAGTGTATATTACAATTTATGAACGTAGCTTGAGATGGCACAGTGCAGTTTATTAATATTTAAACACATTCTATCAAATAAATAATATTTAAACCTCAGCCAACAAAAGTGCTTAAAAGAAAAATCTTACCAAACTGGTAAAAATTGGCTATACAAAATCCTTGCAGGGAAAAAGCGAAATTAATTGAAAAAAATGTTGGTAAATGTAGGTTTAAAAAGACAAAAAAAAAAATTAAATCCACACTTCTAAATGGGAACAAGCTGTACGGTTCCTACTTAAAGCAGTCTTTTCTCAAATTGAAACAGGACTTTTATTGCATTCACAAATAAATCAAAACCCCAAACTGCTTACCGAAATGAATCCAGCCAACATCCAGCCACCGATCACACTAAAACAAAACGAATGTGATACTATGTGCAGGAGGTGTTCTTCTTTACATGTGCGCTGAAAAATGCACCCGAGCGAGTTGAACAAGGTCTTTTAAACAGATAAAATCACAGCTGTCATTAGGCTTACTTGGAACAACACTTAAGGAAACTGCTTTTTTTTTTGTTCCCATATAAACCAAAGATCTTGTTAGTGAGGGAAGTTACAAATAAACATCTTTTTCATGAAAGCGAGAAACAATGACGAGGTCACAAAATGTTTTTTACTATAAAACTATTAACAGATGTTTAAATTGATTCAATGACACACATTAGCATAAAGGGGGAAGAAAAAAATTCACAAAAAATGACTTGGTCAAATTTCCATTACTGTCCATATTTTGATATGGTGAAATGCACAGGCATGTCATGGGAATAAACAATTAAATGGAAACACTGTACTGTATATCAGTGTGAAAATGTTTTAGCAAGAGGCGTTCAACAAGTCCTCTTTTTTCTACGCATCCTCATTATCACTTCCTGCTAAACTGCTATCGGTTGACGCTACTCCTCCTTCCTCCTCCTCCTCCTCCTCATCTTTCCCCTCCTGTGGTTTTGCGGTGCTTTCGTTTGCATGTTCCTCCTGTCGAGTCTGTTCTGCTGCTTCTTGTGTGCTGGAATTTTGTTGTTCAGCTGCTTTTGAAGGGTCCGCTTTAGCTGCTGCAGACGCACTCTCGTCACCCAGGAAAGAACCCCAGGCCTTCAGTCTTTCTTCTCGTTCTCGTGAGGTTTCCTCAACCTGGGTGACCAAAACCAAAATATGAGACAAAGGAAAAATAAGCAGAGGAGAACAGAAATGATCAATGATTTAATTTTAGTTCAATTTTTTGTCATTTTGTTGTGAATGTCTGTCTAGCATGTCTTTGTTTACTCAAAATGTAATAACTTACCTTTTCTGATGTCATCATTAGACTACTGGACAGTGTTAAACAAGAGCCAAATAGCTATTTAGGGACTGGTTTTGTATGTACAGTAACACACGCTTTACGTGATTCAGCAAATTCCTGAGTGATAAACTAATGTCTCTACATTTTCTCTCTTCAAACATCCTGCTTCATTCCGAAAACATCAGATTGAGGAAGTAAAGTGAGTTGCAAACAGTAGTTCAAGATGGCTTTAAATAGGCCGAGTATTTTACCTGGTAGTCAGTTACACCATCCCACAGCTGTGCTGATAGTTTCCTCCCACCAAACCAGCGTCCATTCAGAGCCGTCTGACACATGTCCGCCTCTTCAGGTTCTTTAAAAGCCACGGATGCCACTCCATCAGGGTGCCTCTGATTTCCACGAAAAAAGCAAAGAGTATAGTGTTAGAAATGGAAGAGAGAGACATTTGAATGGTCGCTGACTTGAAATACGATTAAGTTGTAATATAATAATTGTGAACAGGAGAGGACTTACGTCAAAGATGATGACCTTTTTCACTTGCCCGAATTTCTCACATTCGGTCCGTAGATCATCTCTGTACTCATTCAGAACCAAAGGATCCTCCTGCATGAGACACAGGGTGCAGCTCTTTAACACATTATCAGTCAAAATTCTGGACACATTTGACTTCATTTATATTCCTCATTAATTTAAAAAAAACTGGTTACACTTTAGTATAGGTACCAATTCTCACTATTAACTTAATTGGCTGTTTGTTTATACTTATAATGCACATATTCTACATGGCCATATTCTACATCCCTAATCCTACCCAATACCGCTGCTTATTAATAGTCAGTAAGGTAGTTGTTAAGTTTAGGTATTGGGTAGGATTAGGGATGTAGAATATGATCATGCAGAATATGTGCTTTATATGTACTAATAAACAGCCAAAATGTTATTAATAAGCATGCTAATAAGCAACTAGTGAGAATTGGTCCCTATACTAAAGTGTTACCAAAAATTTTTGAAATGGATGAGGTTGGACTGATTTTTCAATGTCCAGAGTGTGCAGAGCTGAAATCTAGCAAAGGATAGCAACTTTAAATGAGCTGTAATATAATATTGATTTTGTTAGTTTAATATACTTACAATACTTCCATTATTATTCTAACATGCAGAAGATAATAATTAAGAGTGAGCGTATCCAAATGTTTAATTGGCAGCATACGTTACTGTTTAAAAGTTTGGGGCTGGTATGGTTTTTAATGTTATTAGTCACTTATGCTCACAAAGGCTGCATTTATTTGATCAAAAACACAGTAAATACAGTAAAAACAGTAATATTGTGAAATATTATTACACTTACAATTTTAAAGTGCCCCTATTATGCCTTTTCGAATATTATCTTTCATGCAGTGTGTCATGTAGCAGAATGTGAACATAAACTTTCTGCAAAGTTGTGAAGCCGAAAGTGCACGATATGTAATGTCATTGTCTATCAAAATAAAAAAGAGTCGGCTCGCAATCACCTAAACGAGTCGTTAGGAATTCGAATCTTATTCTGTTACGACTGTACGTCACGAAGTAACACATCTGCATAATGTCCGCCCATGGCTGTCATTCGCGCTGTACGCGGTAGAGCAATCACAAAGGACTGCGCCATCTGACCAATCACAGCAGCGAGGGCTCACGGGAAGGTGGGGTTTAGAGAGACTGATTCTTCGAACTGCTTCGCACGAGTCGTTTAGGAATCATTTAGAAATTAGGTAAAATTAAAGCTATTTTTTGAGAAAACTAAACTGTTTTTTGACCTGGGATGCATGTAAACCTGTTTTAGGAGACTCATAAAACAATATTAGCAACCTTAAAAATGGCATAATAGGGGCACTTTAAGCATCATTACACAAATGTCACATGATCCTTCAGAAATCATTGTAATATGCTGATTTGGTGCTCAAGAAACATTTCTTATTATTATCATAAATACTGAACACAGTAGTGTTTCTTAATATTTTTTGGAAACCATAATACATTTGATCATAAATTCTTTGATGAATAGAAACAGTATTTAATTGTGGAATTTAGTTGCCAAGTTAAAATATTAACTTTGTAAAAATAAACCTTACTGACTCCAAATTTTTTAACCATAGAGTGTATGTAGTTTATCTTAGAGTTAGATTAGCCATATGTATTATTTATAATTGAGGCCTATATTATGTATACTTGCGTCACATACATAGTTTAGTTCAATTTAAGTATCAGTCTCATTCATTAAACACAATTAACAGTCACAGAAATCATGACGATGCTTGAACTGCAGATCCACACCTGCATTCCTGCTCTCATCTGACCCTTTATGTTGCACCTACTTCAGGAATGCAGACAGACCTGCTGTGAGATGTTCATCGCTGATACAGAGAAACTAAACAATGCTGCAACTCTGAACTGTTGCTAATCAAGAGCATTACTGTAATTAACTTCATGTATGAATACCGGGTGCAAGGCTGAAGTTATTTCGAGCTGTAAAAAGAAATTCTGTAGGTCTGGTTTCAGCTGCAACAAAAGATATGACAAAAGCTCTGTCGGGAGGTACTTTTTCATGCAGACTACATTCAATGTAAAGTGTTGCCAACAAAATGTTCTTCTATTCACTAACATCTGTAGTATGTTCCAGTGTATTTGTGGGTGTGTCAGTATGTTTTGTGAATAACTCTTGCCTCAAAGTCGCTGGGATGAAACATGTTTTGGATGATGATGACTTTTTCATGCCTTTTTCGAGTTTCCCCAGCCTTCTCTGGCCTCCAGTCCAGCTGCCTGTAAATCATGAATTACAAAAATATCAGTCATAACTACAGCAACACAAAAAATATGGTGATTAGGCAGAGCATTGTTACACCATGCGTCACAATGAACTATATAGAGCTGCAGGAGTGAGTCTGAACAGGTTCTTACTTTTGTTGCTGTTGGAGCTTTTTGCGGTATTCTTTGTTCTTTTTCTTCTTCTTGCTGGCGTCATATTGGCCTTTGAGCTCAAATCGCGCTGCCTCCACGTGCAGCTGGTAGCCCCGAATCTCTGTCTCATCCAAAAGTCGCTCGGCAAGAGCTACAGACTCTTTCTGCAAAGAATTATTTGAATAGTTCATTTAAAATACAGCTGAAATTTAAAAAAAAAAAAAAAAAAAAACTAAAATAGGTTTAATTTGAAGTAAACTAAAAATAAAGCTAAATAAAAATATAAAAAAACAGATAAAAACAACAAAATCAGATTAACAAAATTACTAAACTTGAACTAAATTTAAATTGAAAATATAAAACCTAATTCAAAATATTACAATAGTATATAAATAACAGTAAAATTACATTGAATGTAAAGCATTTAATTGTTTTTATTTGAAATATATGTAGAATATTTATAACTTTCATGCTGTATTCTGGTCATGGATTTTCTTTCTCTTGGAAATGCTAGTTAATGTTATCAAATTGGACTAAAACTTACTGACTTTTTTTCTGGGGCACATTTTCCACTGTGTTACACCTGTGGTGTTCCCAGTCAAAAATGACCTGCCTTTTAAAAATTGCTTATAAATTTCTTGTTATGCTGTCAACTTGTTTTCTTTAAATTAGCACAGGTTTTTCATTTCTTTATGGAGGTGACTGATTGTAGACCTCCAAGCTTATGTGCCTTATTTTTTGAGTAAACATTAGCAAAAATATCCACATATAATGCTCTTTTATTCATAAACTAAAATGCATAAACACAGATCAATGAGGCCTAGGATCAATCAATTTCATTCAAGATTTTCAGCACAGCACAAAGGATATAAATACCTGATCACAGTATTACAATGACCGACCTTTAGGTAGCAGCAAAGTCCATCTCCTTTTTGGTTTCCGCCCTTGTCCTTGTAGAGCTTGATTTTATACTCTTCTGTTATAGGATCACGCATGATAATTCCACATCTGGACATGACCTCCACAAACTCATCAGGAGTTATGTCTGGAGGAAGGCCTGGGAGAAAGAAAATACATTTTGTGAACCAAATTTTGGATCGTTTGTTCTTATTTAAACCAGCCAATTGATTACCAAAAAAAAAACAAAACAAAAAAACAAAAACAGAAATGGCCACTAGAGGGAGTCATACCAATATTCACAACATGATGCCAACTTCATTTCAAAATTAAAAACAAATAGTAATCTAATGTAATCTAACAATTGGAAAATTATTTACCTGTCACATAAACATTGGTGTTTTTGTCCTTTTCAACTTCAAACCATCCTGTAAAACACAACACACAATGTTTATTTGTTCATTTAATTAGAATACTTGGAAAAAAAAATGGTAATGAATAACTTCTAACCTGGATCTGCTTTCCTTTTCTCTCCTTTCTGAGCTCCCTCCTTAGTTTTTCCCTGGTCTGAGCTCTCCTCCTGCTTCTTGGGTTCTTCTGGTTTCTTGGGCTCCTCTGGTTTGGCAGGGAGAAATTCAGCAACAGGGATCACAGCAGATGGATCAGGGGCCCCTTCCTCATTGAATCCATAGTTTGCTTGATATGCTGCGATGAAATCATCATTTACCTATAAAGAAACAAATAATACAAGTGAACGTTAATAATACAGACCTTAATGTGAATTAGCTCTGACTGGGTTATGAAAACAGAATTAACGAGTAAATGTAGCATTTTGTTTGGTAAGGAGAGACCTTTGGAAACCATGCTCTCTTCTCATGGTCCCAGTCATACACAGTGCCGTCTTCAGGGTCGACGTACGTGTGTGGATCCTCTCCGCCCTCTCGCCTCTGTCCATACAGCTGCTGCAAACGGAGCTGCTCATGGAACTCTTTATTACCGTCCGAGTCCCCGCTCATCTACAGAAACCAAGATAAAACAGAGGAGATACTTAATGTAAATCATGAGCTCTGCAGACACAAAAGGAACTATATACAGTATAAAAACAAAATTAAGAGTTTAAAAACACGCGCACACACACACACACGCACATACATATATATGTATATGTATTTATGTGTGTGTGTATATATGCATGTGTATGTGTGTGTATATATATATATATATATATATATGTGCGTGTGTGTATATATATATATATATATATATATATATATGTATAATTTGTGTGTGTATATATGCATGCATGTGTGTGTGTGTATACATATATATATATATATATATATATATATTAGTCTTGTCAAACGATTAATCGCGATCAATCGCATCCAAAATAAAAGTTTTTGTTTACATAATATATGTGTGTGCTGTGCATATTTATTATGTATATGTAAATACAAACACATACATGTACACTCACCTAAAGGATTATTAGGAACACCTGTTCAATTTCTCATTAATGCAATTATCTAATCAACCAATCATATGGCAGTTGCTTCAATGCAT